>ML309910.1:0-86037 GCA_005239505.1 Nicotiana paniculata | reverse complement strand
TAAAATTGTGTACATGAGTGTAGTTTGGTTGCTCGAGGACGAGCAAAGGTTTAAGTGTGGGTTAATCCTGTTGTCTTCATAAAACTTGTTTATCTTATTGGCGATGAATTACTTCCCATTATCACACACGATTTCGGACGGTATCCCGAATCGGCATATTATGTGGTCCAAATAAAGTCAATTACTTCTTTTTCCCTGACTTTCTTGAACGCTTGAGCTTCGACCCATTTAGAAAAATAATCGATCATAAATAGTATAAATTGAGCCTTACCAGGTGCCCGCGGCAGGGGACCGACAATGTCCATTCCCCACTTCATGAACGGCCATAGGGACAAAACCGAATGTAGCAGATCTTCGGGTTGATGGATCATCGGTGCATGTCTCCGACAACCATCTCATCTTCATACAAAGTCCTTCGCATCTTTCTCCATGACGATCCAGTAATAGCCGGCTTTGATTAGTTTCCGAACAAAAGGTTCCGCCCCTGAATGGTTTCCGCAAGTGCCTTCGTGAACTTCTCTCAAGACATATTCGGTATATCCTGGCCCCAAGCATATGGCGAGCGGGCGGTCAAATTTTCTTCTTAATAGATTCCCTTCGAACAAGCTAAACATGGTCGCTTTCGTGCGCAGAGCCCTCGATTCTTTAGGATCCGGGGACAACTTCCCAGTCTTCAAATAATCTATGTGTTTTGTTCCTCCAATCCCAAATTAAACTTGTTGAGTTTACTTCGGCATGGCCTTCTTCTACCATCGACTTTATTAGTTGTACAACTATTCTCGAGCTGAATTCATCTTCATCAACCGACAATCCCAAGTTAGCCATGGTATCGGCCTCGCTATTTTGATCTCGAGGCATGTGTTCTAGGGTCCATTCCTTGGATTGATGCAGTGTTACCTGCAACTTGTCTAAATACCTTCGCATTCATTCCTATTTTACTTCGAACATCCCATTGACTTTATTTACCACAATGAGGTAATCGCACTTAGCTTCGACCACCTCGGCCCCAAGGCTTTTACCCAATTCGAGACCTGCAATCATGGCCTCATACTCGACCCCATTGTTAGTCAATTTCACAGTTCTAATAGATTGCCTAACTATGTTACCCATAGGTGGTTTCAGCATGATACCGAGCCCAGACCCTTTTGCATTCAAAGCACCATCCATAAAGAGGTTCCGAACTCCCGAGGTTAACAATAGCTCCCTTTCGACTTCGGGAGTTAAGGCTGGTATAAAGTCAGCTACGAAGTCTACCAAAATTTGTGATTTGATGGCGGTTCGGGGTTGATACTCGATATTGTACCCGCTAATTTTTTATTATCTATTCGGCCAATCGACCTGAGATCTCGAGTTTGTGCATGATATTCCTCCGTGGGTAAGAGGTTATGACACATATGGGGTGGCATTGAAAGTATGATTTCAACTTTCTGGAGGCGCTTAGCAAAGAGAGCGCGAATTTTGTCAGGTGAGGATACCTTGTTTCGGCCTCGTCTAGAGTTCTACTAACATAGTAAATAGGAAATTTCATACCTTCCTCTTCCAGAACTAAGACTCCACTTACCGCCACCTCGGATACCGCCAGGTAAAGGTACATCTCCTCATCCACCTTCGGAGTATGGAGAAGGGGTAGACTCGAAAGGTACCTTTTGAGTTATTCCAAACATTGTTGGCACTTCGAGGTCTAAGAGAAGTTGTTCTTCTTCTTCAATAGTGAGAAGAACCAATGGCGTTTGTCAGAAGACCTCGATATGAACCGGCTCAGGGCGGCTATACGCCTGGTTAGCCTCAGAACGGCCTTGACACTATCCACTACGGTGATGTCTTTTATAGCTTTGGTTTTGTCGGGATTGATCTCGATCCCCCAGTTGGACACCATGAACTCGAGGAATTTTCTATATCCGACCCTGAATGCGCATTTTTCCAAGTTCAGCTTCATATTATATCTCCTCAATAGGTCAAAAGTTTCCTGCAAATATTTCAAATGGTCCTCTACTCGCACGAACTTGACTAACATGTCGTCAATATAAACCTCCATTTATTTTCCTATTTGTTCTTCGAACATCCGGTTTACTAGGCATTGATAAGTGGCTCTGGTGTTTTTTAACTCGAACGGCATTACGTTATAACAATAGGTACTGAATTTAGTGATAAAATAAGTATTTTCTTGATCGTCCAGGTCCATTTGGATTTGATTGTACGCATAATACGCATTGAGAAAGTTGGGTATCTCGTGCCTGGCCGTCGCATCGATCATGCGATCGATGTTAGGTGAAGGAAAAGAGTCCTTAGAGAATGCCTTATTCATGTCTTTGTAATCTACGTACATTCTTAATTTATTTCCTTTTTTAGGCACTATCACTATGTTAGCTAACCAGTCCAGGCATTTAACTTCCCGAATTGAACTTATTTTAAGGAGTTTAGATACCTCGTCTTTGATGAATTCATGTTTGACTTTGGACTGAGGCCTCCTCTTCTGTTTAACCGAGTGGAACGTCGGATTGAAACTCAACTTATGAGTGGTTATCTCCGGCGGGATCCCTCTTATATCAATATGGGACCAAGCAAAACAATTTATGTTAGCTATAAGGAAATCAATGAGTTTTTTTCTGAGCTCGGGAGTTAACCATGTGCCTAGGTATACCTTCTGATCGGGAAAGTGTTCGATCAATATGACTCCAGCTCCTCGCCCATTGATTTGGTGGCATCAGAATCATCAGGGGCGATGAATGACCTAAGGACACCGTAATCATCATCATCGCCTGCTCTCCGCTCCTCCTAATCGGTCATTGCCGGTATCGGTGATTGCTATTTAGTTTCTTCCTTCCTAATTGGCTCTATGTTCTTTGATGTCGAGAGCATGGGAACCAAGATCACCTCGCCGACTAGGAACATTCACCTCACCGACTAGGAACATTTCTTTTGCGGTCGGCTGCTCTCTATAAACTGTCTTGATTCCTCCTTGTGTGGAGAACTTCACTGCCAAATGTAATGTAGAGGGTACTGCCCTCATGTTTTGAACCCAAGGCCTTGAGAATAAGGCGTTAAACCTTATTCCCCTTTGATCATGTAGAATTTGGTATCCTGAATCATCCCGACGGTATTGACTGGAAAAGTTATTTCTCTTTTGGTAGTTAAACATGTTTAACACGCCATGTTAAACACGTTTAACACCCCAACTGTTGGTACTATTTGATCTTGCAACCTCAAGTTCTCTACAACCCTCGATCTGATGATGTTATTCGAGCAACCTAGATCAATCAACACACGTTTAACTCGTGATTTGTTAATAAGTACAAAAACTACAAGTGCAGCGTTATGAGACGATGCCCTCTGCATCCTCGTCGCTGAATTAAATGGTTCCTTCCGGGATATAATCTCGGTTGCATTTCTCTCTTGTGATCAACACCTTGGTACGTTTTATAACCGTCCCTTGGGGTAAATCGACCCCTCAAATGATAATATTGATGACGTGTTGGGGTTCCTCCTGTTCAGTCTGTTTGTTGGCGTCCCTGTTTCTGAAGTGGTTTTTGGCTCGATCACTCGGAAATTCTCGCAGGTGTCGGTTATTAAATAACCGGGCAACTCTTCTCTCAATTGTTGGCAGCCATCAGTTTTGTGGTCATGAATGCCATGATACTTACACATCAGGTTAGGATCTCTCCTGGTAGGATCGGACTGCAATGGTCGAGGACACTTGGTCTCTTTGATGCGCCCGATGGAAGATACGATGTTGGTTTCATCGACGTTGAAGTTATACTCAGATAATCTCGGAGCTTCCTTTCCCCCGAGCGACCTATAGAAACTACTTTTTCTCATCAGGCCTCGGCTATTGGGCCATCGATCGCTTCTCCTTTTCTTCCTTGTAGAGTTGCACGTGGACCCGTTTCCCCTTCGAACTGCACTATATGGTTGATACCGATCTTGGACGAGCCTTGATTCATGACCGACAACTCTCTTAGGCATGTCTTCTATTCCGATGGATAAACGGACCCGAAAGGGGCTCCGAGTTGGTCATCCTCGACTCTAATTTTTGACTGGTACCTATTGTGGACGTCGGCCCAAGTTACTTTCGGGTACTCTACCGAGTTTTGTTTTAGTTTTTGTAAAGCCAAGAAGCTTCGAGGGTTGAGTACCTGAGTAAATGCCTGAATGGCCCAATCGTCCGCAACCGGAGGCAGGTCCATCCGTTCCATTTGAAAACTTGACACGAACTCCCTGACCAACTCGTTGTCCCTTTGATTAACTTTGAAAAGGTTCGATTTTCTAGTCTCGACCTTGATGGCCCCGGCATAAGCTTTTACAAAATCATCCACGAGCATAACAAAATGGAATGGAATTTGGGGGCAAGTTGTGGTCCCATGTCATTACTCCTTTTGACAGAGTTTCCCCAAACTTCTTTAATAACACTAACTTCATTTCATCGTCTTCCAAGTCGTTACCTTTGATGGTGCATGTGTAGGAGGTCACATGCTCATTTGGACCTGTGGTTCCGTTATATTTTGGAATATCGGTCATACGAAACCTCTTTGAGATTGGTTTCGGTGCCGCGCTCGAAGGGAAAGGCTTTTGGATAAATTTTTTGGAATTCGAGCCTTTCAATATTGGAGGCGCTCCTGGGATTTGATCAACCCGAAAATTGTATGTCTATAACTTCTTGTCGAGCGCCTCGATTTTCTTTTCATCAGATTCCACTCGTTTCATTAATGCCTCTAACATTTTCATCACTTCAGGGCTGACACCGGACTCGGCTTCGCTCGGCCTTTCGGTGATCTGCTAATTTCTTCAGATGTTTTCCTGGGACTATTCGGGCTCAACTCTACTGGGGGCGTCTTTGGTTTTGCAGTTGCGCTATCACCTCTTGCTGAGCATGTAGTATTTTGAAGATCAATCATAGACTGACCCCGTCACCTTCGCCTTCGGGTGTTCCCTGAGCCGTTGGTCGGGCTCCTCCGAGAACGTTATTTTCGGGGTCAGTAGGAAGGTTGGATTCCATGGCCACATGTGAGCTAGCATCGATTGGGACCCCTTTGGGATCAGCAAGGGGCACCTCATTGCTAGGCACCAAATTGTTGTTTTCACTAGTATGGCTAGACCCATCCTCAACATTCAAGTGAGCGGAGTGAGAATTTGATATTTTTAAGTTGGCCTGAAATTGAGACCTTAAAAAAAAGTGTAAAATTGAGTGTGTTGGAGATTTATATCAAACCACCACTATTATCCTTAGCCCCACGGTGGGTGCCAAAGTGTTACCCTTAAAAATGGATGACAATTGAATTTATATGCGATTTTAAGGATTTGTGGATTGATTCAACACGAGTGATCAAGAATGTTAGATAAACAAATGAAAGACAAAATGAATAATCAGATCATCTATAATGTTATGGCCCATCTTAAACTTAGGTTGGACAATGATTTTGTCCTCGATCGGACCCTCGGTTCGGAACCAATAGAGAATGAATAACAAATAATAAAGCAACAGCTTTGCTATAGCTAGAGAGTAGTAAAAATAAAATTATATTGCCTTGGTATGTGTGTTACATGTATTAAATAAAAACTACCCCCTTTATAAAAGGAGAGTTTCACCCCTAGTACAATTATAAGAAAGGTAAAAATCCTTTTTTTCGTTAATAACTGATTAGCTAACGATACGGGTCGAGATCTGCGTCGTGATATATGTCATGGGCGCTTTCCAGCCATGCCCCATGACCCCTTGGACGCGCCCCGTGGCGTCCTGGCAAGCCTCCCAACGCCTAGCGCCACGGACGGCCCCGTGGTCTTAGCTGCGCCAAGTGACAAGCGTGCATGTACCTCTGTCATACTAGATCAACCAAATACTGTGCAGCTGGATCCTTGATGAGTAGATCTTGTATCTGGTCTTTTATGGTGGTATCTACTTCACTCCCCCTTAGGGTGGCGAGTAGGCACACTGATACTAGGTCAGCTCTCCGACTGAGCGCATCAGCAACATGATTAGTCTTCCCACTTCGGTGCTCCAGGTTGAAGTGAAATTCTGCTAGGAGTTCCTGCCATCGGGCCTGTCAGCCATTCAACTTCGGCTGGGTCATGAAATGACTAACAATTGTGTTGTCTGTCTTGACCACGAATGGGGATCCCAGCAAATAATGCCTCCAAAGGCGTAAGCAATGAACGACAGCCTGTAGTTCTTTCTCATGGGCGGCATAGCGCCGCTCTGCATCCTTCAGCTTCCGACTCTCGTATGTTATGGGATGCCCGTCTTGTAGTAAGACCCCGCCGAGAGCATAGTCTGAAGCATCCGTTTGTACATCGAATGGCTTGGCCAAATCAGGAAGGGACAAGACGCGGCTACTAGACATAGCCGCTTTTAATGCGTTGAAGGCCTTTGCTCGTCTAGGACCCCAATCCCAAGGTGTGACCTTCTTGAGGAGTTCTGTCAATGGCACTACGATAAGGGAGTAATTCTTCACAATTCGCCGATAGAAATTGCATAGGCCAAGGAATGCCCTCAAGGCGTGGATATCCTTGGGTGGCGGCCAATATATGATGGATTGGATCTTTTGCTGGTCCATCTTGATCCGCCCTTCCTCAATGACATGTCCGAGGAAGTCGATCTATTTTTAGCAAAGGAGCACTTGGATAGCTTTGCCTATAATTCATGCTCTCGCAACCGGTCTAAGACCTTCCGCAAATGCTCCAGGTGTTCTTCTAGTGTTTGGCAATAAACCACAATGTTATCCAAATAGACCACCACAAATTCGTCAATATACTCTCGAAAGACTTGGTTCATCAGGGGTGCAAAATGTAGCTGGAGCATTAGTCAAGCCGAATGGCATAACTAGGAAGTCGAACGACCCATATCTTGTCACACAGGTCGTCTTGTGTTCATCGCCCTCAGCAATCCGGACGTGCCAATACCCTGTATTTAGGTCAATTTTCATGAACACCGTTGCACTCCCCAATCTATCGAACAAGTCTGCCATGAGTGGAATAGGATACTTGTTCTTCACAGTGATTTTATTTAAATCCCAATAATCCACACAGAGTCGTAGACTACCATCATGTTTCTTTTGGAAAAGCACAGGGGACCCATATGGGGACTTGGAGGGTACAATGATCCCTGTGTCTAGCATCTCCGTCAATTGTCTCCGAAGATCGGTGAGTTCGGGTTGTGACATTCTATAAGGTGCCCGGGCCTCGCACCCGACACTAACTCAATTTCATGGTCCACAGTGCGCCTAGGCGGAAATCGCTTTGGCATCTCCTGTGGCATGACGTCTTCAAATTCCAGTAGTAGCTCCTTTACGGGTGTAGGAATGAGGCCCGATGAGCGTGTTACCTCTTCAATGCATAGGGTATCCAGGAACGTAGGTTCATGTCTTTTGACTCCCTTCTTCAGCTGCAAGGCCGAGATGTTCTCAGAGGCCATTTTCATAGGCATGCACAGGATAATGCAGGGCTTGGCCCCATTTTCTCCCATCATCGGAAGCATGTCCGCATATGGTACGGGCATGGTGTTGGTTTGCCTCAAGAATTCCAGCCCAACTGTCAACTCGAAGTAATCTATGATCACCACACACAAGTTGAACTTTCCTTCATAAGGACCCATCTTCACTGGTACTTCTTTGGTTATTCCACCCACTGGCTGAGGAGGTGAGTTGATAGCCTTGACATGACCTATGCCCTTTCCTACAACAATGCCAAGGCGCTCCACCTGCGTTGAGGCCAAGTAGTTGTGGGTAGCACCTGTATCTATCATCGCCCTAATGGGCTTGCCATTTACCTTCAGTGCAACAAACATCAAGGTCCTTTCTTGTTTAGGAGGAGTCCCTTTATTCATCTTCTTTTTACCTTTCTTGGGGATTGGGCAGGGGTCCTTCTTCTTACGGATACCAGCACTGGTCCCGCTAATGCCTCATAAATAGAACTCACAATTGCATTGAAGGCACCGACTGATTCGGTCTGCTCCGCATCGTCTGCTTCATCATTTGTCCCATCATCATAAGCTTGATGGGCGTTCATCTGTGCATGTGGGCATTTGTTATTCCAATATGGCCCGCCGCAATGACGACATCCTGAGGGAGGTTTTCTCCCTCGATCATTGTTGTTTGACGCAACATTGTTGCTGCCTGAGGAAGGAGCCTTAGCTTTGGGTGCACTCCGATCTCCCCCACTTCTGCTAGGGCCACCATTATTAGGCTGGCCTCCTTTGTATCCCGCTAGGACAGGCGGTTGAGGCCTATCCTTCCGAGTTTCCACTTGATATTCCCCAAGGCATTCCGCTGCTTGGATCGCCTTGGGTAGGGTATCTACCCGTTGTCTTTGCAGATCCATGAGGGCATAAGGTTTCAACCCTTCCAGGAATGTGAATAGCTTGTGTTTTTCCCCCATGTCACGGATGTTCAGCATGAGCGCAGAGAATTCTCGCACGTAGTCCCGCACTGATCTGGTCTGTCGGAGCTCCCGTAGTTTTCTCCTTGCATTGTACTCAACATTCTCGAGGAAGAACTGTAGGCGTATGGCTGCTTTCAGTTCTTCCTATGTCTCCAAAGCATCTTCACCGGCCCTGATGGCTTCGTACTTCACTCGCCACCAGAGCTTAGCATCACCCTGAAGATACATGGCAGCAGTTGCTACCTTCTTGGCTTCTTCTAGGCCTCCCATGGCATCGAAGTACTGCTCGATGTCGAAGATGAAATTCTCCACTTCTTTAGTATTCCGAGCTCCACTGTATGGCTTTGGCTCAAGAATTTTTAGTTTTTTAGCCATGGGGGCGAGGTTCACACTACCCCCGTTTTGATTTCCTCCTCCTCGAAGCAAGCCTTGTAGAGCAGCATTAACAACATTGAGTTGTCCTGTCAAGTTGTCTATAATTTGTTGCATGGCAGTCACCCTGTCTGCCTCTTGTGCCCTGTAGGCTAAATCCCCGGTACACTCCTATCGGAGGTCCTCGAATTTACCAAAAATTTCGGCTGCCTCAGTAGCTGCCGTTTGCTGGTCTCCTTCAGAGTCGCGACTGATGTTTACTATGTCAACTTCGGCCTGGATCATTCTGCAGTCCAGGTCGTCCAAGCTTCGCACTAGGCTGGTTTGTAGTTCATGCACCGTATTTACAATGGGTCGTAATACGTCAACCGTCTCTTCAAGGGCCGCAATGCGGTCCCCATGATTCACCATGGTCAGAAATTGTGGTAATGGAAATGCGTTCCCTCGTCCGATTTCGAGCCTAGGCTCTGAACCAACTATTACACGGCGCCTTCCTGAGATTCCTTGGAAGGGCGAAGTAAGGCTAAGCAACTGATGTCAGTGCAGCTGTTGTCCGCCAACTGAGGTCCCCTCCGTACGCTAGACGAGATTGTCAGTGCCGTACGGGAAAATCGATGTCAAGAACAATTGAGAGAACAGTAAAAAGAATTGAAAGAAAGCTTGATTGCATAAATGAAATCTATTACAAAAGAAGGCAACGCGGTGTCGAGGGGGAGAGACACCAGTACAGAGAATTGCTTGCTAGAAAGTTTTGATTGCTTGATCGCCCCTAATAATGCTTAAAAAAATAAACCAAAGCTACAAGACTTGACCTAACTAAGCTAGAGGAACATAATGAAATTACATGGAATAAAACTACTCTATATTTACAATGAAAGGACTTAGTTTCCTACAAGGTAGAAACAAGTCCGTTGTCAGCAACTTTGTCTTTGGCATCATGATCTGCGTGCGCGACGTTGTTGGCAGCTGCTTGCGGCTGGGTGCTAGCGAGGGATATCGGTGGGGCGACAGAGGCACATGCGCGCTTGTCACTTGGTGCAGCCAAGACCACGGGGTCGTCCGTGGTGCTAGGCATTGGGAGGCTTTCCAGGACGCCACAGGGCACGTCTAAGGGGTCATGGGGCATGGCTGGAAAGCCTCCTATGACATTCTCCCCCACCTGAGTTGGCGACGTCCTCGGCGCTTTACTTGCAAAACAATCCTCAAAGCCTATAAGTGCCTAATTGAAGGTCGTGTGTAACTGTTATTGTATCTTCCAAGGTCTCGGAACTCGTCCCAAGATCGGAGAAGTAATGTCTTATCAAGCCCGATGGCGACCTCTCCGTACGAGGTGTCCCGGCTTAGATTCCGAACCCATATAATCATGCCCTTGCTTCGTTTGACCCGTCGGAAAGTCAAGGTTTGGGTTGTCCCGATTTTACCCGTATACACCATCACTATAAAAAAACAAAAAGAAAGAAAAAGTTACGAGAAAAGAAAGAATTGACTTTAATGTTTGTCCTGATTCTCCAATTGCAATGTATTCGTAGGACGAGGTTGGTAGGAGGGAATAGAACACAGGCAAAGAAGAAATTCTTGGTAAATAGGATTGATAACTAGAAAGAGAACAAAATAATTTGTGTCAACCATTTATTTAATAGCATAAAAATTATTTATATGATTAATTCTTTTATAACTTAAACAAATTGATTATGATTAATTTGTACTTTTTTCAATTCAATTTATATGGCATAACTAGACTGATCACGAAATTTAAAAAAATATAAAGAGACTTTTAAATTCTATTTTTAAAAAACTTTATAATAGTTATCATCATAATTTATCGATTTGATCCATTTTTTCTGTTATTTTCCCCAAATTTAACATAATTTACCATTTTACATCAACTACCGGGCTGCCGTCAGTTATAGACTTATAGCCCCGATATTTTTCCCCTAGTCTCCCTGCCAAAAACCTTTTGGTCTTTCATTTTCTTTACATCTCGAATGTCCATGGCCACACAATTATGTCCAAATCACGTAATCCCATATGCAAATTCTTCCATCTGTCGTCGAAACCGACCCACGATTCTTCCATTATTCAGGTCACTTCCGAGTCTTGATTTGGGTAAAAGGGGGGCCATAAGGTTGTCAGTTCAATGCTGTGAGAAACAAACAGAGAATCTCCGGACGTGCAAGAATTGCAAGACCCAGTTCGACCCTTTGCTCAATCACCCTCGTGCTTGCCGTTACCACACTGCTCATTTTGGAGGTACCCCTTCTCTCACATCTGTACTAACATAGTTACTATTCTCTTAAAATAGGTAGACCAAACCTTTAATTTTGGTAATTCCTATAGGTAACTTAATTCTTCTTTTTTATTAAGTATCAAATGTTCCAGTCTTTGGACATCATGGAATATGAAGAAAAAAAGTAAGTAGTATAACTGTTTCACTGCGCTTAGGAAAAGAGGGGGGAGGGGCGCTTCTGAGTTATTTCCATCAGGGGAAGTTTGTAATTATTGCATAGTTGCTTAAAGTTTGTAATTGTTGTTTTGTTTAATTTACCTGACATTGTTTTGATTATAAGATGCCAACTCTCTCAACATGTTGAGAATGTTTTTAACTCAAGATAGTGTTTCCATTAAAAGTGGGTAAGTATAGTAGCACTTGGTCGTACTTAAGCTTTCTAATAACGACTCCTCTTATCCTGCTTGAAGGGTCGTGGCAGCTTTATCATTTTGGACAATTCAGCAGTACAATTTTATGTAGGAACATGGAGTGAAATGTTAGACTGAATGGGGGTCAAGCTTCTTTGAGTTGAAAATTTTTATTTGGTAAAAGTAAAACTGTTATATTGAATTGGGTTTAGGCTTCTCGGAGTTGAAGCTGGTTCCATTCGGTAAAGGTGTTGGTGGCAAAAGGTTTGCCCTGATTTTCTTTTTATATACTTGTCATCAGTTTCTTTTTTCTTTTTGTGGTCCACAATAGTAATTAAATTTATCAAGAGTCTCTTATGTTTGTTTAGAAATTGTATGGCAGTGTAGGGAGGGATGTGAGATTTTTGAGAACCTCTAATTATTCAATAGTGGGATGTAAAGGTTTGAAATGGAGTAGTCGGATATAGAAGATTCATATAGCCGAGTGAAACTAGTCTGAGATTGATGTGTAGTGATTTTTGTTATTATTGAACAACAACTAGTGTTGCCTTGCTTGTAACTTTTCCACAAAATGAGTAGAGAGGAAAAGTAGTTCTATGGTTTTCCGCAAGAATTTTTCAATCAATCAGGTTACTTTTAGTTACATGCTTTAAGAGCTCGTATAAAATGAGTATTTTTGGACTCTGATTTTTAGTTACTTAATTTTAGAAATAAAGATTTAGCTGGAGTAGAGAGGAAAAGTAGAATCTGTCTCTAGAAATGTATATAAACTTGGGATAGGTCAGCTGGTTTTGGCTGGATGATATTTGTATCTTTCTTCTTTCTTTCTTTTTTAAAATTACGGTGGTGTCTGAATCAACTTGTGCGGCACCTTGATTACAACTTGTTAAACCCACTAGGACAAGTGGTCAAGGTAATCCAACCCACCAAAGTGCTGTAGCTGAGATTTGAATATGAGATATCCATGCCGTTAATCCCATGCCTCAACCACTAAGTCCTTCTGAGTGGATAAGGTGTTGATTTGCAAGAGTCACCCCTGGAAAGCATCAACGTTTAAAGATGAGGACCATGGTCGCAGTTCTAAAGACTATGTATATATTTCAACCTTCTCGATATATCTACCAATTATCACTTCCTAAGCTATGATAACCTTCTTCTCTTGATGTAGGCGAAGCAAAATACGGAAGGTGGAGCATTTAGATCTTAGTTAATGCAAGTTTATGTAATGATGAACCAATATCTCCCCGGTGTTGTATGATGTGAACGTCATGGCAACGCTGCCCCATTTAAATAGAATAAATAACTCACAATAACAACTTTTTTAGAAAGGAAAAGCAAGCAACTTCTGCGGAATTTACCTTTGGCAAGACTAATTAAGTAATCTTCCCATTGCGTCTGCATTGCTTTTGAATGGAAGGTACTGAGATTTACTCCTCGCTGTTATCTTTTTATATGTTGTATTTAGGAACATTATTCTCTCCCTTAAGCGCTTCTGCTTCTTCTGCAGAAGGATATTATCTTGCCACCTTATTCCATTCCTTTACTTTGTCCAGACATTTTAATGAGTGAGATAGCACCTTAAACTCATCTTTATTTTCCCCCGTGTTTGTTCGAGCAGGAGAAACAAGGAGGAAATTTGAGAGTGTTTATGATGGTGGCACCATGGACACCCCTGACGGTGGTAAAGTTTTTCAATACTGGCATTGTTGTGGTTCTGAAGATCCATTTGACGCTGGCTGCACTGCTGCACCTCATGCTTCTTATGATGATTGATAACACTGATTATCAAATGGGTTTACTATATAGACTTGCTACTTAAAGCACTTTGGCCAACTCCCAGGTGGAATCTCCTCTTGTATCTCTGTATTTTACTACAGTTGTTTTCTCATAATTGTACAGCATATTTTAATATTCCTTCCCTTGAAATTTGATGCATCTGATTAGGAGTGGCGGGGCGGGTCAGATATGGTTCAGGTCAAAACGGGTAATGAAAAAACGGATAAATTATCCGACCCGACACGACCCTATTTGAAACGGATAAAAAACGTGTTAACCGGCGGATAATATGGTTATCCATGACTTCTTGCATATGATCACTTTTGGCATAATTCGTAGTCTTCCTAATATTGAGAACCCTCAATTTGAGGCTTTACAAATGTAAAAGTTAGACTCATTGGTTATCCATTTTCTAAATGAATAATATGGTTCTTATCCATATTTGACCTGTTTTTAGAAAATTCATTATCCAACTCATTTTTAGTGGATAATACAGGTGGTTAACTGTTTCCTTTTAATCATTTTGGCACCCCTACGTCTTATACGGTGAATTTCTTTTTCTCCTCCTGTGTGCTCATTTTGAACAGAAGCGTTATGCGTGAAGGATGAATGCATGAGAAATCTCTTATTCGTAAAAAGTGCTCTGGATAACAGATTTTGAAAAATACTCATTTTGCAAAGGAGGAGCAATACTTAGTAGAACACATGAAAAATCTACCATTAGTAAGAAATTAGAATGCTATCCTAAAATACGCCCTTATTCATACAACCAAAGCAAAACACTCAAGAATTGCCTTAACCTGAGTAGGGTAAATGAAGTGATTAATTTGTTATACAAAAAAAATTGGATATTATCCTTTTTTCGATTACGTAGTGATTAATTTGTTAGTCCGAGGCATGGCAAATTAATGAGTTCTGCTATTTGGCCAGATTTACATTGTTCCAACGATGGCCGATGGCCACACTGGTGAAATACTATTAATGCCCTTGATTTCATATTTGGCTTAATAGCCATTATTTTTCTCAAAAATATTTCCCTCCCAAATTAGTTAATAACTATTGATTATCCCAAAACATTGATCTCATAAAATCATCATTCCTTGAAGATCAAAAGCCTTCGTATGTATACCTATACTATTACGTATTTTTTTTAAAATAAAATTTATACGGATAGGAAGATAAAAAGCCTCGTATATATACGTAAACTAGCCTTAGGGTACGCGTTTTGCGCGTATATCCTATATCAATAAAATATATATATTTTTTAAATTATTAAAAAATTAATAAACAATGTGTTTGACTTTTAAAATGAAAGTTAACAAAAAAATGTATAAGTTCTTGAAAATGATGACTATTAAATATATTATTTAGCTGGCTCAATGAATAAAGAATTATTTTCATAAAAGTTCTTAGATGTCTTATTGTAGTTTCTGAGGACTTCTATAGAAATATCTTATAAAAGAATATTGTTATTTCTTTGATCTAATACAAAAAAAAAAATATGTAAATACTATTACCAACAAAGATTTGTCAAATAAAATAAACTAAAAAAATTTCTGTCATTTTGGGAATAAGTGTTATGCTCGTAGAAAAAATTGATAAGGGGAGACGTAATGCCTAAATGACTTATATTTTTTATATCAAACAATTTAATATTGAACATAAGAGAAGTTATCATTTGTAAGATAATAATAGTAATAATAATAACAAAAATTATATAATAATAATAATAATAATAATAATAATAATAATAATAATAATAATAATAACAATAAGAATAACAATAAGAATAACAATAACAATAAGAAGAATAACAATAACAATAACAACAATAATAATAATAATAATAATAATAATAATAATAATAATAATAATAATAATAACAACTATTCCTTTAGAATATAGTTTGTATTATATTGTTTCCTCTCGATTGCTTTAAGTTTGTCCTTTTACGAATTTGTCTCTTCATACAATTATGACCCATTTTTCCATATGTTGATGCTATTCTTATCAAAACAAATTTATTTATCATATTCGGTTTGTCCATTTGAAAATAATTTTACTTATATGATGAATACGAAAAATAATTGAATTAATTCTTGTTAAATATTTAATTCAAAGGCTTAANCGGGCGTCGACCCTACCTTATGAGTATTCGGACTATAACAGTTCCGATGAACAGTCACTCACTTTTGACAGTTATACGATTCCAGAAGATGATCCAGAATTGGGTCAATCACGTTTATTAGAAGTCGACAATAGTGTTCCCAACATCAAAGGAAATTACATATTAGTAGTTTTCACCTAACTCAAATAAGGAAAGATTTATTAATTAAACTTTTAGTTGATATCAAAGTCCTAAATATGAGGAAATTAATTAGATTCTATTACTAAATATTAGAAAAATAATCAAATAACTATTTTGTCTAGTGTAAACTCTAGTTTAAGAGGGTAAAAAGGCGAACTACATTTCGCTAAGGGCCTTCATGCAAATAAAAAATTAATGAGCCATATTTGATTTAAAAAAATTCTAGAAGATAATTTGATAAGAACTTTTAACTTACATAAATAAATTCACAAGAAACATAGAGATAAAGAAAAGAATACAAAAACATACAAGCATATCGAAACGAACATTTCAAGTATATACGGATTCTTGTTGATACAAAAAATTGGAAAGAAATAATTTTTAGTACAAAGATTTACGATTTTATTAAATAATTACGATTGTTTAATATCTTTCATGTCAAAATAATAAATACCAAAAGAAAGATATTCAATTAAAATTTTACTCCTTTTTAAATCCCTACTTATCAGTAATTTTCACCTAATTCAAATAAGGAAAGACTTAATAATTAAAGTGTTAGCTGATATCAAAGTCCTAAATATTAGTAAGAATTAATTAGATTACTATTGCTAAATATTAGAAAAATAATCAAATAATTATTTTGTCCAGTGTGAGCTCTAGTTTAAGAGGATAAAATGACGAATGGCATTTCGTTAAGGGGCCTTCGTGCTTTTAATATAGTATAGATTAATTTTCGAAAGTTCATATGGTATATAAATTCGAGTAACCTTGAATCCTAAGTAACAATTTTGATTATGAAATATTAATGAATTAAGTTATGTATTTTGCATATTTAGTCCCCTTTTAATAATTAATAGCTATTTACTAAGGTTAGAATCATATGGCATATATTAGTTATATCGTTGTAATTCATAGTCATATTGACCGTTTATATAATAGCCAACTAATAATTTCATTCATTAAGGTCATATGTATCGGCCACTAAGGTTATAGTCATATGGTCTATGCTAATTACATCGTTGTGCTTCATAGTTATATTGACCGTTTATATAATAGCCAATATATAATTTTATTCATTAAGATCATATACAGTCACTAGTTATTCGTAGCAACCATATAAGTCCATTGACTAAGGTTTTATTCATATGGTCTACGCTAATTACACCGTTGTGATTCATAGTTATATTGACTATTTATATAATAACCAATATATAATTTCATTCATTAAGGTCATACGTATCGGCCACCAGTTATTTAAAGCAACCATATAAGTCCATTAACTAAGGTCGTAGTCATGGCTTATGTTAATTACATCGTTTTGATTCATAATTATATTGATCTTTTATATAATAGTCAATTTATAATCACATTCATTAAGGTCATACGTATCGGCCACTAGATATTCATATCAACCATATAAGTCCATTGACTAAGGCTTTATTCATATTGCCTATGTTGATTATATTGTTGTGATCATAGTTATATTGACCGTTTATATAATGACCAATATATAATTTCATTCATTAAGGTCATATGTATCAGCCTATAGCTTTTCATAAGCCCATTGACTAAGGTTATAGTCATATGGCTTATGTATGATCATTTATATAGTAGTCAATATATAATTCTATATACATACGTCCATCTCTTTTTAATTTATCAATATCTTCTATCTCTATTAGACTTTCATGTTGGATAGATTTTACTTAATTTATGTGTTTTGATTTATAAATTTTGTAATGAGATATTATCTCAATATATTATTAATTATTTTTAATTGTACGATCATGGATGAAAATTTTTGTTATCTTGCACGTTTTGTTATGTTACTTTCAATTGGTCTACTAATAAATTCACAAATTAGTGACAAACTAGGTAAATACTAATTATCAATAGTACCACTATGAATTTAAATGACATCAAATATTTGTAATTAGTGAAAAAATATTTTACATTAGTTTGTTACAAATTGACTGCATTTAGTGACAAAAATAAAACTTGTATGAGAATCACCTATATTGGTAATGGATTACCATTTTATTTTATGATAATTGAAATTGTTATTAATCATAGTAATAATCTTATTTTCTCAGTAATAAGTAATATTTTTAGTGACGACATAATAATTTTAACTACAAAATTATAATAATTTTTATAAAAGCAAGGTTGTCACAAATTCATATATTTAGAGACAAAAGACTTTTTTGTATATAAAAGGTGATCACTAGTGACAAAATTATAGTTGTTTCACCACGAAATATGTATAACTTTGGAGACAATTGGTATTGTCACTAATTAAACTAAACAATTAATGACAATCATTTCGTCAGCATTAGTAACTTTTTCATTGACAAAAACAAACAATCAACTACAACTTTTAAATAGTTTTTCCAACAAATGAATTTGTCGCAAATAATATGTATTTGAGGATGAAAACAAATTGTGTTGTTAATATACCTTTTTTAGCGACGAAGCACTAAGTTGTCTTTGTATACTTTTAGTGACTAAGTTTTAAAGACGAACCATTGACAATTTTTTTTCCGTCACAAAAATCAATGAGAGTATTAAGTGACAATAATTTATCATTGATAATCAAATTTGTTGTAGTGGTAGTGTAAATGTATACGTATTTCCTCTAGTATACTATGTATATATTAATGTATTTCATTTGATATAGTATATGTATATGTGCATTGAATGCTTTATGAAAAATGATGTAATCATGTATGTGTATATGTGAAAGAAACCTTGGGAAGGTAATACAATTAAAATAACGAGAGAGAGTTGTTTGAAAAGATTGAATTAAAGTAAAAATCTGCTAAAGGATAGAGATAGAAAATAAAAATGCACAATTATCCATTATGCCCTCAAAAGTCGTGCGAAATTACCATAATGCCCCTATTCGGGACATTTGGACCCATTATTAATGTGGCCAAATATATTGTCCGCAAATTAATACTAATAGTTTTGTGTAAACATTATTTGTGGATAAGTAGTATATTTAAAAGGTATTTGTTACCCTCACTTCTACGCTTTGAACCAAAATTTTACAACGATTTGAGTATACGATTCGGGTATTGCTGATAGTTTCCCAGGATAAACTATTCTGCTGCCAATGTTAACCCCATAAATAACGTGGTCCCTCGAAACCTTACAAAATTTAGTTACGACTTCTTTTTCTTTTGGAGACACACTCCTAAAAAAAGGTATCTATTGCTTTCTTCTTTCTTTGTTTAATTTTTTCGATTTAGTTTCCCGTGATCACTAAGATAACTTCGTGGCATTATTAGAGCCGATAGGCCACGACCCCATAGCCTAATTGTTCTAAACGGATCTGGTCATTGATTTTCTATATATATATATATGAGAAGTGAAACAGATATCGAGGCATGAGATTAGAACAAGCAAAATTGAGAAAACTTCGTCACTGCAGCTTTTAAAAGTTAAAACCATCTTGGCTACGTTACGTTAAAATCAAGGTGCAAGTCAAAAACAAATAGCTTCTTCAATTATTAATTATCCAACAATTATCGTACCATCCAGAAAATGTAGGATGATCCGTCAAAAGCCATCACAAGTCAGAGCTCAGAGTCATAAAGATGAAGGTATTTTTGCTTTATTCTCATTGCATAGATACAACAATGGAATGATGCATTTGGTGATTTGAATTGAAAGTTGACATTACGGCAGGGAGATCATGGCATGTTGTTGATGCACATTTACAAGTGGGAAAGAATAGAAAGAGAGAGGATCAAAGAAAGATTAGAGAAATCTTGACGTGTAAACAAGGTTGGAATTATTCAAATACTGCAACAAGTGAATGTTATGATCACAAGAAGCAGAAGAAAAGATTGTATCATCATGTATCTCAAACTGTTGAACTCTTATGCATTGTTTGTGGGACTCTGGCTTCACAATTCTTGGCTGCACCCTTTGCCTGTACCTCACCTCCATTCTAATTCATTTAATTTTTTAATGTGATCAAATAGTGCCTTCTTTTTTTTTCTTTTTTTCTTTTTTCCTCTTTCGTTAACCTTAGACCCATCAATCGAATATACGTAGAATTTGATTTATTTTGTACATTAATTCTATAGGCTTCTTAACTTCAAAGTTAAGATCTCATTTTTCCTTGGCCGTGCTATTTGCTATATAGTACATGTAAAGCCCTTTGTTGATGTATACTTTCTTAAAAGTGAAAAAGAATAAAAAGCTTTATATATGAAGTAGCACTTTATTGATGTATTCTTTGTTACCACTGAACGCGCAATGAAAAGAGAGCACCAAGGTAGCACACACAAATTGTGCATGAAATTATTACGATGACTGCATTGGTAGGACGACAGGTTTTATGCCTTTCACATATTAGTGTTATTACATACTTTAAACCATGCGTATTGTTACACGATTTTCTTTGTGGAACAATTATTTATTTATTTAGTTCAATAAAGTTTTATTTTAAATAAATCATGTATTTGTCTGTGCATCTGTTGCTTACATAGTAGATGATTTAGTGTATAGAATTTAGCTTATACACGGAAGATTAAATCATTGGTTCTTATAAGTCATTAAGTTTATGTTCACAATCTAATGATGGAATTGGACAAACAATCGGAATGGTTGTAGCACAAGATTAAATATAATTTATCTTGATTATATGGTTTAATTCCAACTTCTTGTGCTAGTACATTTTGTATGTATTGAACGGATCAAGTAGAGATAAGTATTTTATACTGACTTAATAAAAAAATTTCCCTAGTCCATTCAATGTACTTATAGTCTTAATCTTGATATAATTATTATTGATTGTGTGTGTCAATTATTGTTTTGATTAATTAAAAGGCGAGATTCTTTCGTGGGTCAATAAGCCTGGTAAATTGGACAATAATGATATACATTGGCGAAATAATAATTAGTTGATAGAATCCATGTCTAGGTTTTTGAGATTGATGATACTCCTTTATAAAAACTTAAAAGTTTTCATGTGTAAACCCCGCCGGTAGATTTTGTATCCGACACATGAAATAAGTTAAGCAAAAGTCTAAAGGAAGTAATCAATAAATTAAATTGTCAGTAATTTAATTCGATTGGTTAGTATCTAAATCTTAACTTAGGGAATTAAATAAGGTTTTATGGAAAAAGTTCGAAATTGAACAAAGGAGTGCAATTACAAATTTTTAATGGAATAATTCGTAATTTATTATGGTAAAAATTAATTTCAAATTTTGAAATTAATTCCATAATAGGAAACCTTGTTAATTAAATTATGTGGTCCCTATTGTGCAAATAATAGAAAATAAAGGAAATCTTTCATTAGTGGAAGAAGAAAACCTAACAGGTTTTGGACAAGGGTTTTAACCTAAAAAACGTGGCTATATATACTCCATATAGGACTGGCCGTTTTTTACACTGGTTTTTGCACATTTTTCTTCCTTGGAATTTCGCCCACCCGAAATTCTCTCTTTCCGGATATTTTTTGGGTAATACAGTAAAAGTCTGTGGAGGTTTTGCTGAGGTCGCGGTCTTGCAACTCTGGAACTGAAGACCGAGATTAATCTGCTTTGTTCACGCTTCAAGAGGTAACTTGAATAATTGCCGTGTGTGTTAATTGTTTAATTTACAGGTCAATATGATATTGTAATTGCTTCTGATGCGATATATAATCCATCAATTGGTATCAGAGCCTACTAACGTCTAATTAAATGATTAGGATGAACATAAAAAGGTAATATCATGTTAATATGCAACTTTTGAATTACATGCAAAGATTGTTTTTTTTTGTAAAACTGTACTATTTTTTAGCATGAATATTTATTCTGAGTATTATGATTATTCTAAAAATAATGTAATATCTACTTACTATTGATGATATTTGATTAGAATAATCTAAAAATTTTGTTAATCCAAGGAAAACGCAAAAGTCACCATTTGGCCGAATTGGCCAGAAAATCGGAAGGTCAACATGTTGACAGACTCCGGTTGACCTGAAACTTGACAGGTCCATGTGAAACGGCCTAGTGATCATTGCACATCAGCTTTGTTTAGGGGTGTTAAAAACTGATCTGAAACCAAAAATCGATCCGAAACCAAAGCTTAATGGCTTATTGGTATCGGGTTAACAGTTTAACGGAAGGGGAACATATTGAATTTTTTTTATTAACGGCTTATCGGTTTGGGGGCGGATTATTCAATTTTCTTANATATATATATATATATATATATATATATATATATATATATATATATATATATATATATATATATATATATATATATATAAACCCTTCCACAGAGTTCCAGTACTCTGTCTCTAGTCTCTAACGCGTAAGACAGAAACCCTAACGCCCCTCTCGTCTCGTCGACTTCCAGCACCAGCAGTACCCTAACGCCTCTCCCTCTCGTCGTCTCGCCTCTCCCTCTCGCCATAGCCAGAGCAGCGGTCAGCAAATGGTAAATTTCTTTTCTTTTTGATGTCTTTAAAATCAAAGAAAAGATACATTTGATATTTTTTGGGTGCACTGCATCTCCTTAACGATTCTGGTTTTGCCTCTTATATGTTCTGGGTAGAGGAAGAGGACAGTTTCATTTAGACATTTCTTCAAACACCTTTGCTCCAATTCATGATTTAAGAAAACCCAGAACACCAAGTATAATGGGCTTTTTTTTGTGGTTTTCCTCTTGGTTTTTTGAAGAGCGGTACAGAGCAATATCCTTGAGGGAATATGAATCATACTGATGCATATCATCTGTTAGTCTTAAGCAAAACTAGCTCATAGTGATGCATATCATTTGTTAGTCTTAAGCAAAACTAGTATGAATTTAATAAAATCCGCTATTTTCAGGTATCTGTGTTTTTTACCTTGCAATTCATACATTTTTGCTCGTTGTGCAGTTCTTTTAATCGATTTTATGCAGTGAATAACTGTTTAATTAATGGAACATTCCCTTGTCATATGACTGAGTTTAAGCTGTTTTCGTTTAATTTCATATTTCAATGTAAAGGAACAAACAAAAGGGAAAAAGGAGGAAGAAAGGTTATTAAGATTTTCACTGTCAAGTTGTGTCTTGTAATGTCGATATGAATACTGTGTTATATATCCCTAATTGATATATTTTAGAAATAAAAATATGGTTCTTCTTATCCCTATTTATTTGATCAAAATGATCAAATATGAGAAAATGAACACCTCTATTTCTTCTTAGTTATGGAAGAATATTTTCTACTGAGAATGATAAGTAACTGAAATTAAAACTTGTTTTCCTTTTCTTTTCTTGTTGCAGTGACTCATACATGGCTGAAAATATACAAAGTGATAAGGTGATGATGGGTGAAAATGGGGTTTCTAATTCAAATGCAATAAGTCAAGCTCAAACAACAGAGTCAAATATAACCAAAAAAAGGAGAAAAAGGTCCGTTGTGTGGGATCATTTTACAGAAATTACTACTTTTGAAGGGAGTACAAAACAAAAATGTGACTATTGCTTTATTGAGTATGTATTTAAGACTAAATACGGTACGTCGACACTTCTTTCTCATATGATTAAGTGCCCTAAACGCCCTGCTATTGTTGATAAAAAACAATCAAATTTAGGCTTTCAGTCAGCTCCGGGGGTAGTCAGGGTGACGTAGTTGTTGTTACTTGAAAATTTGATCAAGAAGAATGTAGGAAGGTGTTATGTCGTATGGTAATAGTTGATGAGCTTTCTTTTAGCTTTGTTGAGAAAAAAGGTTTTAGAGACTTTATGAAAATGGCGCAACCTTACTTTCGGATCCCTTCCCGTAGTACTGTAACTAGGGATTGTTTTGATCTTTTTAATGAATAAAAGCAAAAGTTGAAGAGGTTTTTTATAGAAACAAAACAAAGAGTATGTATTACCACTGATACCTAGACTTCTATACAAAGAATCAATTACATGTGTATCGCTGCCCATCGGATTGATAGTGAATGGAATATGCATAAGAAAATAATTAATTTTTGTCCTATTGTTAGCCATAAAGGCGAAGATATGAAAAATGATATTGGTAGGTGCTTACGTGAGTGGGGGATAAATAAGATCTTCACTATCACAGTTGATAATGCAAGCTCAAATGACGTGACATTAAAAGAATTTTCTAAGAAATTAACAAAAATGGGAACTAATTTGATGAATGGTACTCATCTTCACGTGAGATGTATGGCTCACATCATGAATCTTGTGGTCCAGGATGGTTTAAAAGAATCTTCAGTGTCTATTGAACGTGTTAGGCATGCAGTGAGATATGTTAGGCAGTCTCCTGCGAGGTTGAAGAGGTTTCAAGAATGTTTTGATGATGAACAACTCAATTGTAAAAAAACTTTATGCTTAGATGTTCCAACTAGGTGGAATTCCACCTACTTGATGTTGCGCAGGGCTGTTGAATTTGAAAGTGCATTTTCACATTATTATTCTAGTGAAATTGGCTTGAGACATTATCTTGAGCATTCTTATATTGATGTTGGAATTCCTACATGTGAACTTTTGAATAGTGATTGGGAGAATGGAAAAAGAATTACAAAGTTTCTTGAAATCTTCTATCTTCTTCCTTTGAAGATACCTTATCACGTTATGTTACATCGAATATTCATTTTCTTGAAATTTGCATTGTTGCTGTTTATTTGAAGCAATTGATAGCAAATGAAGATACAATTTTAAGTGAATTGGCAAAGAATATGAAAGAAAGTTTGATAAGTATTGGGGTGATCCAGGGAAAATGAACAAGATAATTTTTATCTCATGTATTTTGGATCCACGTTACAAGATCGAACCGGTTAGCTATGCACTTGTAAAGATGTTTGGTGTAGATCAGGGGCCAACTATATAAGCAGAAGTGACGAAGTACATGACTTCATTATTTAGTGAGAATGTAAAGTCCAACTCAAATGTGTTGTGCTTGCTTCATCTTCAGATTGTTCTTCATTGGACACTTCGACTTCCGGGCTTTTTGGCAGTCAAGCAAGCACCCAAAATATAGTGCTTTTAGAATCACTCATGCAAGATATAAAAACATATAAAAGTGGGAGTGGAGGTGTTGATACTAGAACAGAGTTAGATAAATATTTAGGTGAAGAAACTGAGGATGACACTAAAGAATTTGATGTTCTTCTTTGGTGGAAATTAAACTCAGCTAGATTTCCTATTCTTGCGGAGATGGCTCGTGATGTATTAGCTGTTCCGGTAGTGTGGCATCTGAATGCGTGTTTAGTACGAGAGGACGTCTTCTTGATTCATTTAGGAGTTCATTAACTCCTAAATTGGTTCAAGCTCTAGTGTGTCTTCAAAATAAAAAATTAAAACAACCTATTAGTGTTGAGGAAGATCTTGATAAAATCGAGCAGCTTGAACAAGGTAATAATATTGTTACTATATTTGTTGTATATAAGTTTTGTTGATATGCTTATATTTATCGCACGACTCATTATTTTAATTTTTTTTTTCAGATTTAGCCAGCAATGGAAAAGACCCTTCCATAATTGACGTGTAGTGTTAATATATTTGGTAAGAATTCAAATTTAACCCATCAAGACTTCAAGTATTATTGTATATAAGTGTGTATTTATTGTTAATTGAAATAATAGTGCGAAGCACTAGAATTAGCACATGACTTTAATATTTTGATAGCTAAATGTGATCAGCTTAATGTACATATGATGATATGATAGCTCCCGCTTGCTGCTGTCTTGTAAATATTACTGAAATTGAAGCTGTTTAGTGACAGATTAGTGTGAAATTGGAAGCTACTGTGGATTCTGCAGTCCTTTTTTGTGATGTCTTTATGTATTTGCACCTGGTGTTCACAGGTGGTATAAAAAGTGAATACAATATTGTACTTTGGTGTCTGTTGTTAAAGAAATCACATCTGGAATGCGATTTGTCAGTTGCATTTTTAGAATGCATTTCATAAGCTGCATCTCCACAGTATCTGTTTCAGTATTTACAAATAACAAATATGACCAAATGGTCCAAATGCTAGATTTATTTATGTGCAAAGTGCAAGTAATTGTTCATATAGTTGTTCAACAGAAGCCTAAGATGAACCAGAACTCAATTGTCATTGTTCCTGGGGCTATTGGAACACCTTCAGAAGCTGTATTTTTTGGGCACTGACCGGAGTTTGATAGTTTGCTAAGCTGATTTAGTATCTTCAAAAACTATGTTTGTGTCAATATAGATTTTTTATCCTGATGATTTCTCTTGTGTTTTTCATGTAATTGAAATAGGAGAAGAAGTAGAGATGAAATCAGTTTGCTAAGCTGATATAATATCTTCAGAAACTATGTTTGTGTTAATATAGGTTTTTAATCCTAATGATTTCTCTTGTGTTTTTCATGTAATTGAAATAGGAGAAGAAGTAGAGATGGAACTGGACGATGTAGCGCAGGAACAGTTGCAGAAAACAGTTTCGTGGGTAAAAACTATGTTTGTGTTAATATAGGTTTTTGGGATGTAACGTGTTCATTACAAATGCTTACAATTTACAAATGTATTATAGTTTTTTCACTCATTCTTATGTAGGCAGTAGTTTCGATTTCTGTATGTAGACTCAATGTGTAATTTTTTCATGAATTTGTATGCTAGGATGTTAGCAAACAATTAATGCACGCAATATAGGTTGAATTAGGCCGATAAACCGCCTGATAACCGCCCGATAAGAGGTAAACTGATACCAACCCGCCCGATATCTTATCGGGTGGCTAGCAGATTAATACATTTAAAAGCCGATAACCGATAAGCCAAACCGTTAAGAGTAAATAACCGCCCAATTCGCCCGATAAGCATCCCTAGCTTAACTCATGACGTAAGTTGTTTTCAGGCTTTTTGGGTCGTTTAGATGGTATTTTGGACATTTTTATAATTTTCTGGAAATTTTTTAAAAATATTTGAGTTGTTTTTAATCCAGTGGTGCTAGTGATCGTTTCCTATGACTCCAGGGTTAAATTCTGGTGATATAACAATTTTACACGTTGACTTAGGTCTTCTTCCATATCGGATAAACTCATTATATATAATCACTAGGTTATATTAGTTGTTGATCACTTGTATTTACGCTCCATCTGAGTATGCATGTTGGTTTAATGGGATAGTGTATTGAATGTTAATATTCACTTGACTTAAATTAACAGTTTACTCACCATCTGAGTATGCCCCGTTTAAATGAATTCAGTGAATAATCTATCATTACATATGTATATTGCAAGAATAGCTCTTTTCCCATCAAAACTTGTTGTTCAAGGTGCATGGATTATATGTATATAGTGTGTTTTGAATTTTAATATTCAATAATACATGACTGATTTTGACCTATTTATTCAATTGTCTCTCATATTAGTAATGACTGCTTTCAATCCCCTTACTGCTAGTCTTACTCAAAATAAACTTGAGGGTCCAAATTATGTTGGTTGGAAATGGAACTTTGATATTTTCCTAATTGTTGAAGAGTACAAATTTGTGCTCGATGAGGTGTGTCTAGAAAAACCTGGAGATGATGCTACGGATGATGAATAGAAAGCTTACAAAAAATGGGTTAAGGCTGATGAGATAGCGTGGTGTTACATTCTGACATTTATGTCAAATGTTCTACAACATCAACATCAGTCTATGGTGTCTGCTTATGACATTCTGGAAAATCTCAAAGAGATGTTTGGAGATCAGATCGTGCAACTAAGAAGACTTCCATGAAGGATCTTCTAAATACCAAAAATGGTTTAAGGTTCATCTGTTAGGGACCATGTTCTGGAGACGGTGAGTCTTCTGATTGAATTGGAGGTCCTTGGAGCTAACATTGATAAGGATATGCAGGTTGAGATGATCCTGCAGACACTGACTGACAGTTTTCAGCAGTTTCGCCTGAATTATAATATGAACAAAATGGATTTATCACTTGCGAAATTTTTGAATGAGCTGCAGACGGCAGAGACTATACTCAAGCAACAAACTCCTCATTTAGCATTGAATTTTGAAGCAGGTTCTTCTTCTAAGCCGAGAGGCGGGCATAAGAAGAAAAAGGCTCAAAAATCCTATGTTAGTGGCGCAACTACTGGTGTGAAAAAGGCTAAGGGCAAGTGTTATCATAGTAAGACGCTTGGGCATCATAAGAAGCAATGTCCGGCTTATCTGGCCAAGCTGAATAATAAACCAGGTGATTTATATCTACTTATCGTTGAAACTCTTTTAGAGGATGTTCTACCATGTCATGGTGTGCAGATTCGGAGCCACTAATCATGTCTGCACTTATTTGCAAGGGTTTCAGGTAATGCAACGACTAAGTAGAGTAGAAATCAATGTTTATCAAGCAGATGGTTCGGCAGCCCTAACTTTAGCATTAGGAAATATTGGTATTTCGTTTGGTAGTAATAGAGTTTTAGCTTTAAATGACACATTATATGCACCTTCCATTTGAAGGAATTTAATTTTGGTTTCTGGCGCTGAGAGATGGTTATGACATTAATTTTCATGATATTGATAAATATGTTATTAGTCATAATAAAAATTATCTCTCTTCGGCTACACTGATTAATGGTATTTCTATTATTGACTCTATTCCTAAACTGTTACAACCTAAAGAACTTAATTATATTGAATTACCTAATAAGATAAAACATTATTCTGAATTGAGTGAAACATATTTACGACACTTGCTTTTAGGTCATACAAATCTAAACAGAATTTCAAGGTTGGTTTAGGATGGACCTTTAAGTTCATTAAAAGTGGAGGCACTACCAACTTATGAATCTTGTTTGGAAGGAAAAATGACAAAATGAAATTTTCCCTCAAAAGAAAATCGAGCAAGTGATAAATTAGAGTTAATTCATTCTAATTTGTGTGGTCTAATGAATATCCAAGCAAGAGGTGGTTTTGAGTATTTTGTGACATTCACAAATGATTACTCAAAGTATGGATATTTTTATTTGTTTCATTGAAAGTCTGAATGTTTTTAAAAGTTTAAAGAATTTAAGACAGAGACTGAAAAGTGACATAATAAATATATCAAGACACTACAATCTGATCATGGTGGGGAGTACCCCTCTGCGAAATTCATTAGTTATTTATTAAAATGTGGAGTTACCTCTCAATTATCTACACCTGGAACTCCACAACAAAATGATTTATCTGAAAGAAGAAATAGGATTCTTATGAAAATTGTTAGATCAATGACGAGTTATTCCATTTTGCCTTCGTCCTTTTGGAGACATGCCTTAGAAACAACAAATTACATTATGAATTTAGTTCTTTCAAAGTCAGTTACCTTTGACCTCTACAGAATTGTGGATTGGGCGCAAGCCTAGTCTGCGGCACATTCGAGTTTGGGGTTGTTCGACACATGTGCTAAAAGGGAAAACAGATAAATCGGAGGCGAGAACGGATGTATGTGTGTTTATGGGTTATCCAAAAGGGACGAAATGTGGTTTATTCTATTGTTCTAAAGAAAAGAAAGTAATTATTAGCACAAATGCCAAGTTTCTTGAAGGGGACTATTTGATGAACCATGTTCCTACAAGTAAACTTATTTTACAAAACTTAGCAAAGGAATGGAAACTCAGTCATCTGAAAAACAAAATGACATATGCAAACCTCTGAAGTAGATTTTGACATAATGTTGCATTTTAGTAGTGGGAGAAATGTTAATAGACTTGATGTCCCACAAGAACAAGTGCCTGAAGTTATACTACCACAAAGTAGTGGGAGTTATGTTGAGCAAACTGCAAAACAGGATGAAGTCGTTGACATCCCTGTGGATAACATGGAGACCAGGTTTCTGATAATGATGTGGTTTAACCACAAGATCATAATGGTGTAGTTGCAACTGATGTAGTGCGTAGTCGTAGTGGGAGAGAAATAAGACAGCCAGTTCGTTATACGTTCTTGCGAGAATCATATGATAGGATCCCTGAGGAGCCAACTTCTGAACCTATCAATTACGACCAAGCACTACATGATAAAGATGTTGATAAGTGGGTTGCTGCTATGAAATCAAAGATGGGGTCTATGTATTCTAATCAAGTTTGGGATCTTGTAGAACCACCTGATAGGGTTAAAACCATTGGATGCAAGTTGATCTATAAGAAAAAGAGAGGTGTAGACAGAAAAGTGCAAGCTTTTAAAGCAAGGCTTGTAGAGAAAGGGTTTACTTAGAAAAAAAGGATCAATTATGAGGAAACCTTCTTGCCGGTAGCCATGCTTAAGTATATTAGGATTCTCTTATCCACTGCTGCTCATTATGACTATAAGATTTGGCAAATGAATGTCAAGACAGCTTTCCTTAATGGAAGTCTTGATGAGTGCATCTATATGATGCAACCAAACGTTTTCGTGAAAAATGAAAAGGAGCACATATTGTGTAAGCTCAAAAGATCCATTTATGGACTGAAACAAGCATTTAGGGCATGGGACACTTGTTTTGACAAGGCGATTATAAAACTTTTGATTTTGATCAGTGTCTTAACGAGTCTTGTGTATACAAGAAGTGGAATGGGGACAAAGTGGCATTTTCAATCTTATATGTAGACGACATATTGCTCATAGGAAATAATGTGGGCATGTTGGGTTCAATTAAACAGTGGTTGTCCATGCACTTCGATATGAACTATTTGGGAGAAACAACTCATATCCTTGGGATCAAGCTCTTGCGAGATCGAAAGAAAAGGATATTAGGCTTATCCAAGCTCTTTATGTTGATACAATACTCTCCAGGTTTAGAATGCTTGATTCCAAGAAAGGATTTCTCCCTTTCAGGCATGGAATTTCCCTGTCTAAACATTAGTCTCCTAAAACTGATGAAGAGATAGAAAAGATGAAGGCGGTCCCTTATGCATCTGTTGTGGGGAGTTTGATGTATGGTATGTTATGTACTAAACATGATATCTACTTTGTCGTTAGCATTGTTAGCAGATTTAAGTCTAATCCTGGGAGATAGCATTGGACATCGGTTAAGCATATAATCAAGTACCTGAAAAAGACTAGGAATTGCATGCTAGTCTACCATTCGGAGGACCTTGTGTCTATTGGGTACACTGATTCAGATTTCCAATCAGATATAGATTCTAGAAAGTCTACCTTAGGAAATGTGTTTACTCTGGGAGCTGGAGCCATAAGTTGGAGGAGCATCAAGCAAACTTGTATTGCTGATTCCACCATGGAAGTCGAATATGTGGCAACCTTTGATGCAGCCTAAGAGGCTATTTGGCTCGGGAACTTTCTAAAAGAGTTGGGTGTGGTTCCCTCGATTCAAGCACCAATAACACTTTATTGTGATAATAGTGGTGTGGTTGCAAATTCTAAAGAGCCACGAAGCTATAAAAGAGCAAAGCACACTGAGCGTAAATATCATTTAATTCGTGAGATATAGTAGTCACCAATATTGCGTCAGAGAAAAACTTAGCGGACCCGTTTACTAAGAGCTTGCCACAGAAGACTTTTGATAGGAATTTAAATGGAATAGATGTTAGAATTCTAGGCGCATGGCTATGAGTCTAGGTGGGAGATTGTTAGGATATACTATAAACCATGCGTTTTGTTATAGTATTATTTATGGAATAATTGTTTATTTATTCATTCAATTCAATAAAGTTTTATTTTAAATAGATCGTATATTTGTGTGTGCGTCTGTTGCTTATATAGTAGATGATTTAGTGTATAGAGTTTAGCTTATACACGAAAAATTAAATAATCGGTTCTTATAAGTCATACAGTTTATGTTCACAATCTAATGATGGAATTGGACAAACCATCCGAATGGTTGTAGCACAAGATTAAATATCACAAGATTAAATATAATTTATCTTGATTATGAGAATGATTTAATCCCGACTTCTTGTGCTAGTACATTTTGTATGTATTGAACGGCTCAAGTGGAGATAAGTATTATACTGACTTAATAAAATAATTTTTCTAGCCCATTCAATGTACTTATACTCTTAATCTTGATATAACTATTATTAGTTGTGTCTGTTAATTATTGTTTTGATTTATTAAAAAGCGAGATTCTTTCGTGGGTCAATAAGCCTGATAAATTGGACAATAATGATATCCATTGGCGAAGTAATAATTAGTTGATAGAATCCATGTCTCAGTTTTTGAGATTAATGATACTCCTTTACGAAAACTTATAAATTTTCATGTGTAAACCAGACCGATGAATTTTATATCCGACACATGAAATAAGTTAAGCGAAAGTCTAAAGAAAGTAATCAATAAACTAAATTGTCAGTAATTTAATTTTATTGGTTAGTATATGAATCTTAACATGGGGAGTTAAATAAGATTTTTTGGAAGAATTTCGAAATTGAACTAAGGAGTGCAATTACGAATTTTTAGTGGAATAATTCGTAATTTATTATTGTAGATATTAATTTCAAATTTCGAAATTAATACCACAATAGGAAGCTTTGCTAATTAAATTATGTGGTCCCTACCGTGCCTAAATAATAGGAACTAAAAAAAATCTTTTCCAAGCGGAAGAAGAAAACCTAATAGATTTTGAAAAAGGGTTTAACCTCAAAATCATGGCTACATATACTCCATATAGGGCTGGCCGTTTTTATACACTGGTTTTTACACGTTTTTCCTTGAAATTTCGCTCACCCGAAATTCTCTCTTTCCGAATATTATTTGGATAACACAGTAGAAGACTATGGAGGTTTTGCTGAGGTCGCGGTCTTGCAACTCTGGAGCTGGAGACCGAGATTATCTTCTTTGTTCACGTTTCAACAGGTAACTCGAATAATTTTCGTGTGTGCTAATTATTTGATTTACACGTGAATATGATATTGTATTTGCTTCCACTGCTGTATATAATCCATCAATTAGCTTTTAAGCACCGTAATCATCTCACATACATAAATATACTCTATTCTTAATCTGCCAGTAACTTAACATATGAACATAATTTCATCCCGTGTTTAGACAATTTAGAAAATTCTATTTCATTCCAAACGGAGTCCAGATTTTGCATTGAGAATTTCATTCCAAGATATAGCTGGTAGTGTTTCAATTGAAAGGAACAAATTGAAGTATTATATGAGTTAGTACGCACTCAGTCTTCGTTTGCCACTCTAGTGCGATTTGCAAATAACATTTATAACTATTCCATTATCTGTAAAATCAAACATTTCAATTCCTATTTATTGAAATCTTACGAGAATTATGGATACCTTGCTACCATTTTTATATGGGTTTTAATAATTCACTGCATAAACGAATTAATACTCCATAATGTTTATTTGTGGATTTCACTTGCAAATCAAGAAGTTTCAGCATGCAAGTTGGCGTTACTTCGTATGTCAAATTGAGAAGAAAATTAGAACTTGAACGTGGACAAATATCGGAAGTTCAATCTGTGGTTTGAAGGTGCACTTTAAGTGAAATTTCTCAAATCAACAACCTCCACTTAAAATATTCAACTCTCACAATTTTGTGATTTTCAAACACACATTTTTGACTTCGTAATTTATTTGTTTCAATGTCTAACTTCGCGGAATCTTTACACAATATTTGAGGTTGTTGGTTAGAAGCAGTTACACAGCCAGATGCCAGTTGTTAATGAGTTTGCATTAGTATAGGATTAAGTTAAGACAAGTTAGTTAGTTAGTTAGCCTTGTGTATAAATAGGGAACTTTATTTTTCATTTCAGTCCTGCAGCTCATTGAATCACTGAGAATGTATTTCTCTTCCCCTGCTTTCTCATCTCATTTCCTGTTCTGCTCACCTCCATAGCTGACCTCCATTAACATGGTATCAGAGCTCCGATGGCGTTACCTGGTTCAGCAATTAGGAGAAGCTAATTGTGAAGAGAAGTAAGTAGAAACTTCTCACAAATTGAGCTCGTATTCGAATTTGTGATCTACGACGACTGTTTCTCTGTGATTGAATCTCGATTCATTGAAAACTTCAATCTCAATTATTGCTTTTGAATATCTGCTATTTGATTACTACATCAATATTGAAAAAAGTACATCCTCTGCCCCAGCCACTCCAACACTACATGATCAGAATGTAGACCTAGTTCATCACAATCACCCTCTCTATATCCACCCATCTGATACACAAGGTGCAATTCTCAAATCTGTTCAACTTCGAGATTTTGAGAATTATTAATTGTGGGATAGATCTATGAAAGTTGTATTGCATGGCAAAACAAACTAGGATTTGTGTTAGGGACCTCTAGAAAACACATGTTTGATCCTAGTCTACATGAGCTCTGGGATAGGTGTAATGCTATTGTGCTGGCTTGGATAATGAACACTGTGGCCACAAGTTTGCTTAGACTTGTGATATATGCCTCTGATGCTCACAAGGTTTGGGAAGACCTTCGTGTGAGGTTTGATAAGGTCAATGCATCTAGATCTTTCTACCTACACAAAGAAATTCTGAAGCTAATACAAGGTCTGTTATCTATGTATGAATACTTTTCAAAACTTAGAGAATTATGTGATGAATATGAGGCTTTAGTTCCTCCTCCTTCGTGTGGCTATCCAGAATCTAAACAAAATGCAGAACATTGTCATCTTTAAAAGTTGTATCAATTTCTTACTGGGCTAAATGATACTTTTGACAATGCTAGGGATCAGATTCTCAGGACTAGATCAGTACCTAATATAAACAAGTCGTATGCAATGATTATTAATGCGAAAAGTCAGAGAAGAAACAATGTTACTGTTAGTGTTGGTGATCTGATAGTAGCCTATATTATGCGATGTAGATGCTATTTATGCTCTAAGTTAACCATACTTTATTGATGTTTTAAGTGCTAAATGATAACAAAATGCTCTAATTAAGATTTTTGTGTTTTGCAGGAGGTACTTCGAAGTTGGAAGATAATATGGAGTATTTTGGAGTCAAATATGTAGATAAAATGCCAAACGAGAAGATTCCAGATGAAAACGAGCAAGAAAAGGCTAGAAAGACTGGGTAATAGTCCACCGCGACCGCGGTCGGACCGCGGCTGGAACGCGGTGGACAAAGGAGAAAAACAGAATCGGCGTAATCCAATGCTGGTGGCTCGCAGACGCGGGCGACCTCGAGACAGCCAGGAAAGCCTAGGGGCTTAAGTGCAAAAAGTGGAAAACTTATCCTAACCCTATATAAACTCAACAAATTCGCCCAAGTCAAGGTTAAGCTTGTTTTAGACTTATTTTGGAGGCAAGAACAAGTGGGAGAAATCAAGACACCATTAGAGTTTTCATTCTTCTTATCTTATCATTATTTTGGGAATCATGAATTATTTTATTGCTTTTATCTTTTTTTATTATGAGTAGCTAAACATTTAGTCTAAGGTTTTGATGGAACCTATTGAAGGATGAAACTCCTGCTATGTTAATATAGATTTGCCAAGTTTAATCTCTATTTGTTCAACTACGTTCTTGTTGTAGTTAATTGAAAGGATCCTCAATTAGTTGTGCCTATTTAGTATGTATTACTCGGGAGGAAGTGCATATTTAGGTAGTTGTTTGATAACATCACTCCCGACGTATGTGAGGAATAAATAACCAAGGGTTTAAAGGTGGAATTAGGGATAACGAAACCTTAGATGCGATCTAAGTGAGTTGTAATAAAAGCCAGATAGCGTAACTCGGGAGAGTATGTCTAGTAAATTATCGTAATTACTCGGGAGAGATTTACTATAGGAAGAGTGCTCATGATCGATAGAGACGATTAAGTGAATTTATATGAAACATAGCAGGGGAGGATTCCGTCAATAGGGGAAATCATAACCTTAGATCCTTCTCATTATTGTTTACAACCCATTCTTAGTTAGATCTTAGTTAATATAGTTTCATAAAGTAATAGTTAGTAGAAAAACAACCAATTGTTATTCAAAATATCTTGGAAGTTGAGTACGTGGAATTGAGTGTGTCTGATAACTGTAATTGGTAGGTTAATTCCCTGTGGGATTCGACTCTGGACTTAATACCCGGAATATATTGACAACGACCTCTTATTCCTTTCTATAAGGCATAGTTGGGCGTGATCAAATTTTGGCGTCGTTGCCGGGGATTTAACGGTGTTATCGATTACAGTTGAAAGAAGTACAAAAATTCTTAGTGTAGTCAATTTCTTCACTTTCAACCAATACATTGAAATTGTAACGTTTGCAAACTTGGTGGTTACAGGTGTATGCCTAGAAACTCATCGAGAACTGGTGAAGTGTTTGAAGCATTATCAGATCCCGAGAAAGTTTTCAAGGCCTTGAATCGGGCCAACCGGAAAAGCAAACAACAAAACTCAACTGAACAACTTGAACCAGACATGGCATATCTGGTGAATAACAGAAATATTGGGGATGGCGTGGAAGACCCAAATGTGCAGGTAGTGGAGCCTCTTGTGCCAGAGGCTGATTTATATGATTGGGCACAACCCACAACATATAATTTGGCCATAGTGATAGTAGTCCCGTAGATACAGGCAGATTCATTCCAAATCACAAACAATATGCTGCATATATTGCAAAACAAGGGACTATTCTCGGGGTCATACATTGAATATCCCCAACAACACTTGAAGAATTTCTTGTCAATATGCCAAACACAGAGATAACACAACGTGACTCCGGAAGCAATAAAATATGTTGTTGTTGTTTCCGTTCTCTGTTACAGGAGCAGCCTAGACTTGGCTAAATTCACTCCCCATCAAATTCATAAATACTTGGGAGGAGTTGGTCAAGAAATTTGTGAACAAATTTCATCCACCCAACAAGACTGCTCAACAAATTGATGAGATCTTGAGCTTCAGACAGAAACCAACAGAAACATTGCAAGAGACGTGGGAAAGATTTAAAAGGTTTGTTGGTTGTATGTCCACACCATGATATTCCTGAGCAGATGTTGGGGCAGAGATTTTACATGGGTCTGGCAGATATTGTAAAAGCTAATGTTATGATTCAGCTGGTGGTGCATTCCTGAGTAAAACATTTAGAGAGAGCAAGATCTTGCTCGATAAGATGTCCCAGAACTCAGGATGGACAAACAGAAACGCACCCATCACTCCTATGGTCCACTCAGTGGCGTCAGATCCAACTAACTCTCCTGCTGAAAATATGGCCACATTAATGACACAAATGAGCATCCACACCAAAAAGGTGAAAGAGTCAGGTCAGAAACAGCAAGTACACATAGTTGACACAACCAATGGGGGCTTCTATACATCTTGCATCAGTCATCCAGTTGGTAACTAGTGGAGCGCTGAATGGATCACCAACACTATCATGAGGACATGAATTATGTGTCCAACTATGGGGGTCAGAGACCAGGTGGTCAGAATTGGGGCTAGCAGAATCAGTAATACAGGCCAACCCAGCAGCAGCATAATCACGGTAACATGGGGGCCATGCGACCACATGGTAATATGGCACCTTACCAAAGGCCCTCAGGTATTCTTGATGACGTGTTGGTATAGGTAGGGAAATTTGTGTTCCCTGCAGACTTTGTAATTCTGGATTGTATGGTGGATGAAGAAATTCCCATAATTTTGGGAAAGCGATTCTTGGCTACGAGGCGAGCTCTGATTGACTGCGAAACTTGAGAGCTCAAGATGAGGTTAAATGACGAAGAGATAACGTTCAATGTGCAGAAATCTATGAGGCGACCAAGTGAATTCGCCAATTTTTCTTTAATTGATGTTGTGGATGTAATCCTGGAAGAGGATGATGAGACCTTAAACATTGAGGACCCTCTAGTTACATGTCTGATGAATTTAGATGAGGTGAATGGAGAAGAATTGGTGGATTTGGTGCTTGCTCTTGAGGGCAAATGTTTTTGGAATAGATCACTCGAATTCGAGCCTCTACACTTAGAGAAAAAGGAAACTCCTTCAGCCAGGCCATCCATAGAAGAACAACCAAAGCTGGAGTTGAAGCCACTACCCGCCTATCTCAGGTATGCATTCTTAGGACCTAACTCCACATTACATGTTATTATCTCATCTAGTTTGTTAGATGTGTAGGCAAAATAGCTTTTTCAGGTACTGACAGAGTGCAAGACTGCCATTGGGTGGACCATGGCAGATATTAAAGGGATCATCCCGGCATTTTGTATGCATAAAATTCTGCTGGAAGATGGGCACAAACCTTCCAGAGAAAACCAAAGAAGGTTGAACCCAATATGAAGGAAGTGATGAAGAAAGAAGCCATTTAAGTGGTTAGATGCGGGAATCATCTTCCCCATCTCTAACAGCAACTAGGTTAGCGCAGTGCAATGTGTTCCTAAGAAGGGTGGAATGACGGTGGTGAAAAATGATAAAAATGAACTGATCTCTACACGAACCGTCACAGGCTGGAGAATTTGCATGGATTACAGGAAGCTCAACTTAGCCACCCAGAAATACCACTTCCCACTTCCCTTCATTGATAAGATGCTTGACAGACTGGCAGGGAGGTCCACTTCTGTTTTCTGGATGGGTACTCAGGATAAATCAGATCTCCATTGCACCAGAGGACAGAGAGAAGACCTCATTCACATGCACTTATGGGATCTTTACTTTCCGGATGCCTTTTGGCCTATGCAACGCACCCGCCACATTCCAAAGGTACATGATGGCCATATTCATAGACATGGTAGAAGACATAATGGAGGTGTTCATGGATGATTTCTCAGTGGTGGGAAACTCATTCGATGAGTGCCTTAAAAATCTGACATGAGTTTTTAAAAAGTGCATTGAGATTAACCTGGTACTTAATTGGGAAAAGTGACATTTCATGATGCAAGACGGTATAGTCTTGGGACACCTAGTATCAAGCAAGGGCATTGAGATGGATTGTGCGAAAGTTGATGTGATAGCAAATCTTCCACCTCCCACATCAGTCAAAGCAATCAGGAGCTTCCTCGGGCATGCCGGTTTTTACCGGAGATTCATAAAGGACTTTTCAAAAATTGCTAACCCTCTGTGTAAATTGCTAGAAAAGGATCACCCCTTTGTTTTTTCTGATGATTGCAGGGTAGCATTCAAGGAATTGAAGAAGAAGCTAGTCACAACACCCATCATTGTTGCCCCCGACTGGGAGAAATCATTCGAGCTAATATGTGAAGCAAGTGAATGCGCAGTGGGAGCAGTGTTAGGATAGCGGAAGGATAAAATAATGCACCAAATTTACTACGCAAGTAGAACGTTGAGTTGAGCGTAGCTGAACTACACTGTAACAGAAAAAGAGATGCTGGTTGTAGTGTTCGCATTTGACAAGTTCAGATCGTACCTGATTGGCTCAAAGGTAATTGTATACACTGATCATGCTTCCCCTCAGGTACCTGATCGAAAAGAAGGAGTCAAAACCGCGCATGATTCGTTGGGTGCTGCTGCTGCAAGAATTCGACTTGGAAATTCGTGACCGTAAGGGCACGATAATCAGGTTGATGATCACTTATCGCGACTGGAAGGAGCTGAAAAATACGTTAAGGTAAAGTATATTCTGGAAACCTTTCCAAACGAGCAGCTACTCGCCACAAGCCTTGAGGAAGTGCCATGGTATGCATCCATTGCAAACTACCTATCAGGCGGTATAGTTCCCTATGACTTTTCATCTGTCCAAAAGAAAATTGTTTACCGTGATTGCCGCAGGTATTACTGGGATGAACCTTTTCTATTTCGGATTTATGTTGATAATATGATCCGGAGGTGTGTCCCCGAGATAGATCAATCTTCTGTTTTGCAGGCATGCCATGCATCGGCATATGGCAGATATTTTGGAGTAGTCAGGACGGGCGCAAAAGTTCTAGAAGCCGATTTTTATTGGCCAACTGTGTTTAAGGATGAACATATATGGGTCAAGGGTTGTAATGAATGCCAACGAACTGGGAACATTTCCCGTCGCCATGAGATGCCCATGAGCCCAATTTAGGAGGTTGAATTGTTCAATGTTTGGGGAATAAACATCATGGGTCCCTTCGTCAGTTCATATGGCAACAAGTACATACTTGTTGTTGTAGATTATGTGTCCAAATGGGTGAAAGCTGCATCACTCCCCACCAATGATGCAGTGGTGGTGATTGGGTTTTTGAAGAAGAATATTCACCCGTTTCGGGACCCCAAGAGCCATAATTAGTGATGGAGGAACTCATTTCTGCAATCGAGCCTTTGAGAAATTGCTGGCGAAATACGATGTATGCCACAAAGTGGCAACTCCATACCATCCCCAGACCAGTGGACAAGTTGAAGTGTCGAATAGAGAAATAAAAAGTGTGTTGACCAAAATTGTGAATGCCATAAGAACGGATCGGGCGAAAAAATTAGATGACGCACTCTGGGCCTATAGAACTGCTTTCAAAACACCAATTGGCATGTCGCCATACAAGTTGGTGTTTGGAAAGGCCTAGTCACTTGCTAGTGGAGTTAGAACATAGAGCCTGGAGGGCGCTAAGACAATTGAATTTACACATAGAAGCTGCGGGAACGAATAGAGTCACAGAATTGCATGAACTGGATGAGTTCTGCTATCTTGCTTTTGAAAGCACAAGGTTATACAAAGAGAGAATGAAGAGGTTGCACGACAAGAATACTATTGAGCGGAATTTCAAACCCGGAGATATGGTGTTGCTTTATAATTCAAGTTTAAGTCTATTTCCGGGTAAACTCAAGTCACGATGGTCTGGACCATTTCGTGTGGTTGAAGTGCTCCCTTCGGGTGCTATAAAATTGCCTCAGAAAATGACTCTCGCACGTTTAGATTCAATGGGCACATGTTGAAACCATATGTTGGCATGGATGAAGTCAAGGACGTGTCAGCGATTCATTTGACTGAGCCCCAGAGGTTGAGCGAGCCTTAAATACGCTCATCTGCGTCGTGTCGCGACGTTAAATCAACCGCTTCTTGGGAGGCAACCCTGTTTGCTTTTATTTTTTTTTTCTTTTGCTTTGTTGTTGCACTTAATGTATATGATACTAACCCAGTTATTAGTGCACATGGAAAGATTGGTGCATAGTTGGAGAAGTCAGGGTCAAGAACCAACTCCGAAAAGGTAAAAACATGCTAAAGATAAAGAGATTTTGGAAGTCCGTCACCGCGACCGCGGTGGATTAACCATAATCTGTCCCCAGCACCGCGACCGTGGCCTGTGCATGGAAGCTAAGGGCCTTTCTGTTTTGGCCACCGCGACCGCGGTCGGGACGCGGACCGGGCGCGGTGCTCTGTGCATTCTCTGTTCTGAACACCAGGTAAGTATAAAAAAATTCTTTTTTTTAATATAATTTTCTATTTTCTTTTTTTTTCCTTTTTTTATCCCTATAAACCTACCCCCCTACTTCTCCCAATTCCTTCCCCTTCTTAACCTAAATTCCCCACCCGACAGATTCCCTTCTTCTTCCTCCTCTCTCTCACAAAATTTCCCCCAACACACAACTTCATCTCCACCATTCTCTTCCTCCCCCAAACTCCTTCTTCCTTCTCATCCTCCAAGCACACCCACGTTCATCATCTTCAAGTAAGTCTCTAACATATTTCTCTCTTCTCTCTTAGTTTTCTTTTTGTTTTTTTTTCTTTGTGTACTTTAATGGTAGAATTGTAACATGTTTTAGGTTAGAATTTTCTTCTTTTTAGCTTGATATGGTGTGAAACATGGTACAAGAGCATGATTTTGTTGTGTTGAAGTTGATTGTGGTGGGGTGGAGTATGTCTAGTAATTGTAGTTGATTTGGGGAAGGGTTTGCACTTCCATGGGCTAAGTTTATGAAATCATTATTCAATGCACACTAGGTGCTTGTGAAATTGCCCCATTGAGTTGTACTTGTTAATGTGACCGTAGTGGTGGTGAAGTCTGAGTAACCACCCTGGGTCATCTCAAACCCTCACTAATAGTATCCCTCAGGTACAATGCATCAGTCAAGAAAAAGACGTGCCACAGGTGCATCCGCCAGTGGGTGGTTCATCCCGAGCTCGAGCTCAGGCGAGTTCGAGCCAGTTTGACAATACCCATTTTTTATCCAAAGCGGCTCAAGATAGATTTAATGCAAAGTCAGATAGGAAGCTGGTGCCTGAAGTCCACATTGAGAGGGCTGCGTTAAGAGTTGAATGCCCAGATATTTACGACGAGTTGAGGAGACGTCAACTGGACATCTTCTTTGATGATCCGTAAGAGGTCAATGTAATGATGGTCATGGAAGTCTATGCTAATTGCCCGGTCCATGTTGATAGAGTAGTCAGAGTACGAAACACCCCGGTGAATGTGTCTCTTGAGGCCATCCGCCGAGTGTACAGGTTGCCGGTCTTCACCGGAGATACAGACTACTACCAAGATTATCAGAGGCCACCGGTCATATGGAACCTAATTGTTCAACCAATATGTGTAGCTGGTCAGGAGCCAATATGGATAAAGCCGAGAATGACCCTGAACTCCCAATCTCTCAATTGGGAATCTAAGTTTTGACTAACGATCATCAACAACGATCTGTTGCCATCCAGCAATACTACATATGTTAATGTGCCAAGAGCAACGGTGATTTGGTGTTTTGTCAACCACCATGATTTTGACATGGCCCAGCTCATTCAAGATGAAATGTTCATTCGGTTCACGGAGGCAGGCAAAGGGTTCTACTTCCCGTCCCTGGTCACCAGGTTGTGTCGTGCTTCACGAGTTCCTGAAAACCCCATAGTAGATGGGAAATTGCAATTAAAAGCCCCGTTCAGCGCTAGCAAAATCATAGTTGGGAAAGACCAGGATGTGGCAGCTGATGAGGATGATGATGAGGGAGCTATGCATGTTGCCGCCCCACCGGTGCAGATTGCTGATGAGGCGGGCCCATCACAGGCCCGTCGGAGTACCCGGATGATATCCTTGGAGCAAGATATGGCTGGCCTACGCACTTCAATCAATGACCTAGGTGCTCGAGTTGACACTTTGGCCACTCAAAGTGCTAAGTCAGAGAAAAAGATCATGGGGTGTCTCCAGCCGTTAGGTCGAGCGTGTCACCTCGATCCTGGCACCGTCTCCGATCAGGACTAAGCAACAGGGAAGTCACCTTACTTTGCTTTAATTTCTTTGACATAGGGACACGCTAAATTTTTAAGTGTGGGGTGGGGGATGGTTGTTGTTGTTGTACACTTGTATATATTGTTTAGTATTTTGGTTTGTTTGGTATTTTGATTTGATGTTAATTAACTTCAACTTGGCCCGAAGACGGACACCTCTCGACGGGTCTCTTGAGGGACTTAAGTCGAACAAAATAATAATAATAATAATAATAATAATAATAATAATAAAAAGATTTTCTTTTGTTAGATAGTGTACCAGCTCCCCTTTGGTTTTTCTTTAAACCACGGTTCTTTTCCAAGGGTTTCCATTTGAACCGGGTGTAGTTAGTTTATTTCTTTTTAGTTTAGGAAGTCTTGGTCGAGGGAAGAATAGAAATAGGATCCCTTAACTCCGTAGTACCTTGAATATTGATTGCCTTAGCATGACACTTAGGCTCACTAGTCGACTCTAGCAAGAAAGCCTTAAATTGCATGTTCCTGATTTGGCTTAAAATACTTTGAGCAGAGTGTCTGATGATCCCAACTGACTGAGTCATGTGCCATGTGTGAGTGAGACTTTTGTGTATTCTGTGCTAACATTCAATGTCTAGAACTTGCCCTGTGTGTGTACGAAGCGAAATGGTAGCTTTAATTGGTCTAGAAAGTGATATATGCATTTCTTTGTTGAACCTATTTATATACGTTTCTATCCACCTGATTGTATATACCACAGTTAACCCCTTTGAGCATGTAATCTTGTTTTCTTTGGCAACCACATTACAAGCCTGACCCGAGTTTTTAATTGACTATCTTTTGAACCCTATCAGCTCCTAGAAGCACTTGAGTTGTGACGAACATGGAAAAGTTAAAGAGTGGGGTGGTTGATTGGGCTTTTGAGTGGAACTAAGAGAATATAGATAAAGGTGCACGGTGTGAGAATGAATACTCGAAGCCACCGGTACTAAAAGAAAAAAAAAAGAGAAGTCTCAAATGGTGGTGGCTTTTGAAAAAGTGTGCTTAAAGAAGTAAGGGGTATAACACAATGATGAAAAGGTGGAACAATGGGTTGACAAAAGTATGGGCTTAAATGTGAAAACAAAATGTATTAAAGTGCTTAGGGAGGTGCAGCTACTCTTCTATCCATATATACATATATATATATATATATATATATATATATATATATATATATATATATATATATATATATATATATATATATATATATATATATATATATATATATATATATATATATATATATATATATATATATATATCCCACATGTCCCGCAACCTACATTACAACCAAATAAAGTCCTACTTGATTCTAGACCAAAGGAGCTCGATTAGTTGAGTAGTACACTAAGGGCAAGCCTATGGTGCGTTTTATGTGGCATAAGAATTTCTTTCTAAGGGTGAGCGAAATCTTACTTGTTTGAATTTCTCAGTGTGTGAATTGTCATAACTATGCTTTAAGTCTCTTTGTGGTGAGTAGGCACTTGACTCGTGAAAGGAAGGTAAGTTTGGACCTCTGACTGAGAGTAGTAAAGCCGGTTAGGGACATTACGTGACTAGAGAGAGAGTCCACTCTTGAGGTTTGGATGTTATGTTGAGGTAGTCTACCAGTTTGAATTGTTCTTGGTGCGAGGAGTGGGGAAGTTACCCGGTGATAGTTAGGCCTATAGAGTATGGTTTTGTTGCTAGAGGACTAGCAACGGTTTAAGTGTGGGGTGTTGATAGTAGCCTACATTATGCGATGTAGATGTTATTTATGCTCTAAGTTAATCGTACTTTATTGATGTTTTAAGTGCTAAATGATAACAAAATGCTCTAATTAAGGTTTTTGTGCTTTGCAGGAGTTACTTCGGAGTTGGAAGATAATATGGAGTGTTTTGGAGTAAAATATGCAGATACAAGGCCAAACGAGAAGAGTCCAGATGAAAACGAGCAAGAAAAGGCTAGAAAGACTGCGCAATAGTCCATCGCGATCACGGTCGGACCGCGGTGCACAAAGGAGAAAAACAGAATCGGCGTAATCCACCACGGTCGCACCACGGTTGGCTCACGGACACGGGCGACCTGGAGACAGCCAGGAAATCCTAGGGGCTTAAGTGCAAAATGTGGGAAACTTATCCTAACCCTATATAAGCTCAACAAACTCGCCCAAGTCAAGGTTAAGCTTGTTTTAGACTTATTTTGGAGGCACGGACAAGTGGGAGAAAGATCAAGACACCATTAGAGTTTTCATTTTTCTTCTTTTATCATTATTTTGGGAATCATGAATTATTTTATTACTTTATCTTGTTTTATTATGAGTAGCTAAACATTTAGTCTAAGGTTTTGATGGAACCTATTGAAGGATGAAACTCATGCTATTTTAATATACATTTTCCAAGTTTAATCTCTATTTGTTCAACTACGTTCTTGTTGTAGTTAATTGAAAGGATCCTCAATTAGCTATGCCTATTTAGTATGTATTACTCGGGAGAAAGTGCATATTTAGGTAGTTGTTGAATAACATCACTCCCGACGTATGTGAGGAATCAATAACCAAGGGTTTAAAGGTTGGATTAGGATAACGAAACCTTGGGTGCGATCTAAGTGAGCTGTAATAAAAGCCAGCTAGCGTAACTTGGGAGAGTATGTCTAATAAATTGTTGTAATTACTCAGGAGAGATTTATGGTAGGAAGAGTGCTCATGATCGATAGAGACGATTAGGCGAATTTATATGAAACATAGCAGGAGAGGATTCCGTAAATAAGGGAAATCATAACCTTATATCCTTCTCATTATTATTTACAACCCACTCTTAGTTAGCTCTTAGTTAATATAGTTTCATAAAGTAATAGTTAGTAGAAAAACAACCAATTGTTATTCAAAATATCTTGGAAGTCGAGTATGTGGAATTGAGTGTGTATGATAACTGTGATTGGTAGGTTAATTCCCTGTGGAATTAGACTTTGGGCTTAATACCCGGAATATATTGACAACGACCGCTTAGGCCTTTCTATAACGCATAGTTGGGCGTGATCATGATCCTACAGCTCTACTGCGTAATAGAGCCCCTACTGGTAGTTACGATCGTGGTTATAAGCCCAGAAACAACTTTGGAAAGTCATCTCTTCAATGTGACTTCTGTCATCTTAAAGGCCACACTAGAGACAACTGTTATAAGCTTCATGGTTACCCCACTGATTTTAGAGGCAAGAAAGGAGGGGGGAAGTACTCCTGATTCCAAAGGTGCATATGCACACAATGCCAGCATAGCATCTGATTCACCTAATCAACAAGGAGGAAATGTTAATGTGGTTCCATCACATGCTTCAACAGATGATAGTTCTTCAGCAACAACAAGTTCCCCTTCAACACCTTTCTTCACTTTAGGATCAATATGATCAGATCCTGCAGATGCTGAACAAAGGAAAACATGTTGAAACTATGGCTAATTCTGCAACAATGAATACTACAGGTACAATAACAGCTCTCATGTCTCATCTAGTGAGCAATAATTGGATTATAGATATAGGTGCTACAAATCATATGACTCACAATTTGAATCTACTGAGCAATATTAGAAACTATCAAACAGTGACAAAAATTCAGTTCAACTTCCTAATGGTGAAAAGGTTACTATCAGTCACAATGTTGATCTATCATTGTTTAAGGATAAATCAGTACATCATGTGCTCTATATTCCAGATTTCAAGTTGCCGGTGTCAAAGATCACAAAAGAGCTAAGATGTCTAGTAGCTTTCTTTCCTGATTTCTGCATATTTTAGGAGCTCTTCACTAGGAAAGGTGATAGGGATTGGTAAGGAAGATCATGGTCTCTATATTCTGAAGCACAATGAACAAGATGATCCTAAGAATCTGTCACTTCCTAGGCCAATTCATTACATTCCTCTTGTAAATACCATTGTTAGTGAGTCTACAACAAATAATGCTAGTGCAGCAAATAAAAATTCTATTGAGAATCTAGATGATATTGTATTGTGACATAAGAGGTTAGGTCATGCACCTTTTAAGAGATATGAAGTCTGCCTAATGTTTAGTTGAATGAGCATTTATGTATAGTGTGTCATGTTGCTAAGCAAACAAGAATTCATTATTCTTCCAATAAAGCATGTTCTATTAATGCATTTGATCTCATACATGTTGGTGTTTGGGAGCCATACAGAGTACCTACTCATAATGGTAGGAGATATTTTATGACTTTAGTGGATGACTCAAGGTTTATCTGGTTTTCTTAATGAATGATAAGGCAGAATCTATTGTGATCTTGAGAAATTTTCTGTTATTAGTCAAATATCAGTTTCACCGTAGTGTCAAGTGTTTAAGTTCAAACAATGGCACTGAATTCTTTAACAAACAAGTCACAAGACTGCTACAAGAACATGGAATACTTCATCAAAGCTCTTGAGTATACAATCCTTAACAAAATGGCAAAGTTGAAAGAAGACATAGGTTCATTCTTGATATGGCTAGGGCCTTAAGGTTTCAGGCTTGCGTCGTACTAATAATGTGTTACCACTGCTGTTTAAATTCTGAATAGGTTGCCTACTATTGTATTGAAGAGTGCATCTCCCTTTGAAAATTTGTTTCACAAGTTTCCATATTTACAACATCTCGTAGTTTTTGGTAGTGTGTGTTATGCAACTAACCTGAAGAAAATAGATAAGTTATGTCCTAGAGTTGTTCCTAATATTCATCTAGCGTATTCATCAGTTCATAAGGGTTATGTTCTGTATGACCTTAGTTCTCAACTCTTCTTTGTTAGCAAAGACATTATGTTCAGAGAATATATTTTCCCATTCAAACATCTACACACAATTCCCTCTCCTTTATTTACAATTCTAGAATTCAGAGATGATGTGTGTCCTGCATTGCATGATCTTGACTCCATCATTCCATCTGCTACTCCTTGTCCTTTTATACCTTCCTTGAGTGATCAACCTAGTCCATTCCTTTCATATTCACCTTCTTATCCTCCTACTGATCATTCTTCTTCACCCCCTTTTCCTTCACATGTTACTCCTTGCTTAAGGAGATCTTCTAGGGTGACTAAGCCTCCTATATGGATGGAAGACTATGTAGTGCTGACCAAGCCTTCTTCAGGTTCCCATTCTATATCATAGTGTGTCACCTATGATCATCTCTCACCTTCCTACATGGTATCACTTACAGCTTATTCAGCCATTATTGAGCCAAGGTCTTATGATAAGGCCAAGGCAGATCCTAAATGGATTGAGGCCATGAAAGCTGAGATTTCATCCTTAGAAGGTAATCAGACTTGGACCATTGTTGATCTTCATCAAGGCAGAGGCGGATGTAGTTTGTTCGCAACGGGTTCAATTGAACCGATAACTTTCGACCCTGGGTAAAAATTTATATATAAAAATCTATTAAAATTACAAAAATAGTAGATATGAACCCATAACTTTAAAAACATAATGGGTTCAATGCTAAAAACCTTAAAAGCTGAACCCACAAAATTTAAATCTCAGATCCACCTCTGCCTCAAGGTAAGACTCATATAGGGTGTAATGGGTGTTTAAAGTGAAGTAAAAGTCTAATGGTGAGGTAGAGAGGTATAAGGCTCGACTCATTTCCAAAGGATATAGTCAACTAGAAGGTTTGGATTATAAGTAGACCTTTTCTCCTGTAGCTAAGATGGTGACAGCTAGATCTGTGTTGGCTTTGGTTGCAACATCTGGATGGTATATTTTTCAGATGGATATACACAATTATTTTCTTCAAGGTGATCTCCTTGAAGAAGTGTACATGCACATCCCAGATGGCTTTGCCAGCCAGGGAGAGTTACAGCAGCAGTAGAAGGTTTGCAGGCTTCATAAGCCACTGTATGGGCTTAAACAAGCTCCCAGACAGTGGAACTTGAAGCTTACTAGTGAACTGACTGCCATGGGCTTTGTTCAATCTCACTATGATTATTCTTTGTTCACACATAAGGTAGGTTTTGACCTTGTAGTAGTATTGTTATATGTGGATGACCTATTGGTGACTGGAACTAGCTTAGCACTCTAGATTTAAAAGATGGGTTTAAGATGAAAGATCTGGGAGAACTGAAGTATTTCCTTGGTATTGAGTTCTCTAGATACAAGGAAGGGATTTTGATGAATAAAAGGTAGTATGCACTTGAGATAGTGTCTTAAATGGGATTAGCAGGCAGTAGAACTGTTGCTAATCCTGTTGATTTCAATCACAAGCTCTCCTCTGTAGAACTAGATAAGTTCTTGCACACTAATGATAACTCAGTTGACAAAGAGTTAGAAGATAGAAGCATCTACCAAAGGCTGATTGGCAGACTATTATACATGATTATGACTAGGCCCGATATAGCGTTTGTGGTTCAGGCACTTAGTTAATACATGCATGCTCCTAAGTAGTCTCATATGGATGCAACTATAAGAGTAGCTAGATACATTAAAGGCACACCAGGTCTTGGGTTGCTTATTCCACCAGGTGGAAGCACATAATTGACAACATTATGTGACTCGGATTGGGGAGCATGTGTAGAAACAAAGAATTTAGTAACATGCTACATGGTGAATTTTGGACAAGCTTTGGTATCCTAGAAATCAAAGAAACAACGTATTGTTTCCAGGATTTCTGCTGAAGTAGAATTCAGGAGCATGGCATCAATTGTGGCTGAGATCACTTGGTTAATTGGGTTGTTTAAAGAGCTCGGAGCGAAGGTTAAGTTGCATGTAGCAGTTGTTTTGCGACAACAAAACTGCAACTCAGATTGTATTTAACCCCATTTTTCATGAGAGGACAAAACACTTTGACATTGGTTGTCATTTTGTAAGAAAAAAGATTCAAGAAGGGCAGATACAAACTCAACATATGAAACAAGGATCACTTAGCTAACTTGCTTACAAAAGGCTTTTGCAGACCACAACATGATCAAATGGTATGCAAGCCGGGAATGAAGAACATATTTCATCCCTCAGCTTGAGGGGGAGTGTTGAGGCTGTTAGTTAGAAGTTACACAGCTAGAAGCCAGTTGTTAATGAGTTGGCATTAGTGTAGGATTAAGTTAAGACAAGTTAGTTAGCCTTGTGTATAAATAGGGAACTTTATTTTTCATTTCAGTCTTATAGCTCAATATTGAATCAGTGAGAACGTATTATACTTCCCCTGCTTTCTCATCTCATTTCCTCTTCTGCTCACCTCCATAGCTGACCTCCATTACAACACAAATATCAGGCTGGATTTATCTTTTACTTTTTCTAGCCGGTGTACATAGATTATACACTAATATTACTATTATATATATTATACATGATATATTTATAACTATTGATTATTTTTAATTTAAGCGGTTGGGTGCATTGCTATTTAGGTTAATTCATCAGCTATATTTTTCCAACTTTAGCTTCAAATATATNACTTCAGCCCCCTATGCTGAAGTTCTCCAGTTACAAAGACAAAACTTCAGCTCTAGAGCTGACTGGGGAACTTCAGCCCCGTATGCTGAAGTTCCTCAGTTACAAAGACAAAACTTCAGCTCTAGAGTGAAGTTTCCCAGTGTAACTGGGGGAACTTCAACCCCGTATGCTGAAGTTTTTATTTTTATAACTTAAGAACTTTAGTCCCGTATGCTGAAGTTCCCCAGTTACAAGACAACAACTTCAGCTCTAGATCTGAAGTTCGCAAGCTACTTCAGGCTCGTCTTCTAGAATGCTGAAGTTTTGCGTGATTGCCTTTGCTACTTCAGCCCCGCATGCTGAAGTTATGCGCAAAAGCGGGTACGGATGCAATTTTTTTTACAAAGCGGGTATAAGTTAAAACGTGGCACAAAAAGTGAGTACGGATGCAAAAGCCCCAAATATATGTCTAAATGGGCCGAATGTCGTGAGGGGACACAAAACTTTGGGCTTTGGAGGACCTTTTATGAGTTTATCCACGAACGAAACAAAACCAAACTCCCGCCAAAACAAGAAACCGGCTATACCCTGTATTCACAAGAACAACCGGTCATTCATATAAATACCCGGTCACCAAATAAAACACTAGACCCATTTCCTCCGGGCACTTCCCACTCCCCCCTCACATAACTGAGCTGCTTCTTCTCTCTTTTGCCGTTGCCTCTAATTGTTCCTTCTCTCGCAATTCTCCGAATAGTTTCTCGTATATTTCATGAAACTTTCAGAATCCCTCAATTCCTCTTATCTGAATCTCACGCCGAAGAGCCTTACAAGTTAGAGCTTTAATCAGTTTGAATGCAATGAGTGCTGTGAACATCACGAATGTCGCCGTGTTAGACAATCCGGCGTCGTTCCTTTCGCCTTTCCAGTTCGAAATCTCTTACGAGTGCGTCGCTCCTCTCAAAGACGGTGATTTCTCTCTCTTACTTCCTTTTTCTGTTGAATTATTTAGTATTTCATATGTACTACTATGGTTTTCTTGTTTTTCCTTGATTGCATCATTGTAGAGACCTAACTAGGGTTTTCTTTAATCGGAAATTTGACCGAGAAGTCCTTTACAGTGTTTTCAACTCGTTGGCAATCGTTCTCATCAATTGTTTGCAATCTATTGGATTCATTTCTTTCATATACTAATTTGTGCTATGATTTAATTGTTTTTGCTTCGTTCTATCATCTCGAACACCTATTTTAAGTCAGAAAGTTGATTTTCAAGTTGTTCAATGTTTTCAACTCGTTGATATTTGGTAAAGAAATCAATTGTTCATAACCTATTTCATTTTTTCATATATTCGTCCATACTATGATACTTTGCTTTCGCTTCATTTTATAGTCTTCCTGACCTAGTTAGGATTTTTGTACTGAAAAGAGGCTGTTACTTGTATACAATTTATTGGATTATTTTCCGTATATTTGCTTACGCTGTGATTTTATTGCTTTTGCTTCATTGTAGGGTCTCCTAGATCCACTTTTTATTTTTATTTATTAAGAAATTTGACTTTTACAATGTAGTTGATTCATTGATAATTGTTGCAAAATTGTTTGGTTTGTGGTAAGCTAACGGATCCTTGAATAATTAATAAATCGGAGACTTTACATTTGTACGTACTCTATGATGTCAAAGCTTGATATTGAATGGTTATTGTGCTTAATCTTGCCCTAGGTTTCTTCAATTAAGGGAAAACATGTAAGAATTCCTTATATACCGCTGAGATAATGTTTGTTTAAGATAGTGGTCTTCATCTAGCAAAGCAATTTGTCAAATTGTGGGATAGAGGTCAATCTTTGTCTCCTGAAGAGTAAACATTTTTAAGTGTATGTTTATTCTGCTAAAGTGTGTTGTGTTTGAGCAGAAACATCCAAGGACAAATATTTTAGTGTTGAATGGCATTTCGGTTTAACAGTCTCCCGTAATAGTATACATAATGGTTGTGTCAAGTTGGTTGATTCACTTGAAATAGAGTTCTTAATAGTGATTTTTATGGTTCCTCTGATTGGTGGTTATCGATTGGTTAGTCATGTATTATGCTGGAATTTATAGCATGTGACACATTCAAGGGGAGGTGCTATGGTGCATGTTATTTGTCGATAACATAGTGCTGATCGATGAGACGAGGAGCCAGATTAATGCGAGGCTGGAGATCTGGAGGCAGATCCTAGAATCTAAGGGTTTCAAGTTGAGCAGGACCAAAACAGAATACTTGGAGTGTAAGTTTAGTGACGACGAGACTCATGAAACGGACGTGGATGTGAAGCTGGATACCCAAGTCATCCCGAGGAGGGGTAGTTTCAAGTATCTCGAGTCTATAATTCAGGGTAACGGGGAGATTGATGATGAGGTCTCCCACCGTATCGGTGCGGGGTGGATGAAATAGAGGCTCGCATCTGGTGTTTCGTGTGATAAGAAGGTGCCACCAAGACTTAAGGGTAAGTTGTACAGAGTGGTGGATAGACCTGCTATGTTGTATGGGGCTGAGCGTTGGCTAGTCAAGAACTCCCATGTTTAGAGGATGAAAGTAGCAGAAATGAGGATGCTGAGATGGATGTGTGGGCATACCAGGAGAGATAAGATTAGGAACGAAGTTATTCGGGACAAAGTGGGAGTGGCCCCGTGGAGGACAGGATGCGGGAGTTGAGGCTGAGATGGTTCGGGCACGTGCAGAGGAGTACGGATGCTCCTGTTAGGAGGTGTGAGAGGCTGGCCGTGGAGGGTCTGAGAAGGGGTAGAGGAAGACCGAAGAAGTATTGGGGAGAGGTGATTAGGCAAGATATGGCGCTACTTCAGCTCACTGAGAATATGATTCAGGATAGAAGGGTGTGGAGGTCGAAGATTAGGGTAGTTGGCTAGTAGGTAGTCGAGTGTTCCTCGTTCTTTTTTTAGTAATATTAGTAGCTCCCTTGTTTTTTTCGTTCGCTCTGTATATCGCATTGTTCCAGTTTGCTATTGTTTGATGCTATTTTCTGTTACTAGTTTTGTTTATGTTGTTGTTGTTGTCGTTGTTGTTATTGTTGTTACTATAGTTGTCTTTCTCCCCTTTTCCTTATCATCCTTCGTCCCTCTATTCTTTCTTTCTTCTTCTTCTTCTTCCTTTCTCTCTTTTCACCTTTTCTTGAGTCGAGGGTCTATTGGAAACAACCTCTCTACCTCGCCAGGTAGGGATAAAGTCTGCGTACACACTACCCTCCCCTGACCCCACTTGTGGGATTATACTGGGTATGTTGTTGTTGTTGTTGAATATTTGGTTGGTTTTTAATGTCCCAAATAAATTTGGATGGAAACTGTCTGAATATTCGGCTCGTAAAATGTGTCGGATACTTTGTGTGGAATTCATGACACAATTAAAGCCAGGATCTAATAAATTAAGAGTCTCCAAGAAAACATAGCATTAACTTTTGTGAAAGAAATTTGGAATGAACGTAATGTTTTTCAGGTTGTTAACTAGTTCTGATCCTTTTGCTACCAATTGTCTCCACCAATGATGTATATTTATGTTGTGCTTGTCGGCTTGCTCGCTACCTCAAAGTAGCTGGTTGGGTAGAAGAAGCCCTCGTGCTATGGATTTCTGGATCATCATAGACACATGGTTCGCAGATCATACTAAGCTTAGGTATTAAATTATTTCCAGAATAGAAATGAAGTATCTGATAGGATTTCAGCAGTATGTTCCCTCTTCCATTTCTCTTACGAGTGGACCATAACCATTCATCCTTATAGTGGCTGTATAAAGCTGATAAGTAAGCCAATTAATTGGCAGGTTTTTGGTACAATTCGACTAGCAAAATAATATAATGTATCATATATCTTTATTTCTGAAGAATATACTTCTGGCTCTGTGCTCTCTGCATTGTATTTCCTTTTCAGCAGTGTTTTGGATGTGTGATGCGATAAATAGCGACGAGGGCCCGCTTCACTGAGGCGAGAGGCGCGCAGCGAAGCGCTCACCTTGTTTATGTGAAGCGACAATTTATACAAAAAAATAAAATATTATATATATAACTAAAAGCTCAATAACAATAATATATTAATAAATATATCAAGTCACAATATGCAATTAATTCTACTCTATAACTGAAAAAGGAGGAAATTTCAGGTTTGAACTTTTGAAGAAGTTCTTTGCCTTTGCCTCTGCAAAAACAGGGTGCAGTATTGCTGCTCAATCAAAACAGAGCAACACAAAAAAAAGAGAAGATCAGAAGAAGAAAAACGAAAAAACAACAGAGCATAAACAGACTCTCTGTTCTGTTTTTTGTTGCACTTTTGCTCGACAAAAAAAGAAAAAATAGAAAGAAGTAGAGAAGATCAGAAGAAGAAGAAGAAAAATGAAAAAAAATAGAGCAACAGACCCTCTGTTCTGCACTGTTGCTCGACAAAAGACGGAGCAAAAAAAAGGAAGAAAGAAGAAGAGAAGAAGGAAAAGGAAGAAAGAAGAAGGAAGAGGAAGAAAGAAGAAAGAAGAAAGAAGAAAGAAGAAAGGAAATCGAAGAAGAGAAGCTTACCTGGGCTGGGTGGACTAGGCTGCTCTGTTTTTTGAAGGTTGAAGAAGAAAGAAACTTGAAATCACTGCAAGCCCTAATGTTTTAAGTCGCTGGTCTTTTCTTTTAATATCTGTGCCTTTTTCTTTCTTTTTTTTCAAAAAGCGACGCCACAGCTCGTCTCTCGCTACACAGTGCCTCTCGCTACACAGGCAGAGGCGCTCGCCTTTTACAATCGTAACGCAACAGAGCCAAAATAGCGCAGGTTGCTCACATCACCTCGCCTCACGCTATTAGCGTTGAGATGAGCGCTATTTATAACACTGCTTTTCAGTTAATCCCTGTTGCTAGTTTGATGATCCAATTTAGACCATTTGCATGTAATACCAAAAGCATCGAAGCATTTAGATATGTCCTTGTCAATTTTATTGTAATTGGTTTAAGGTGAGGGAAGTGGTGTCGGCGTTGTTAGTTACAACAGTAGTCTAAATAAAGTCCAACTCTGTAGTTCAAATTTGCACGTTATGGACACTAATATATACTCCCTCCGATCCATAATAAGTGACCATTTTACCTTTGGCACACCCATTAAGGAAATACGAACTCCTAGAGAAAAAAAGATGTATTTACTAAATTAACCTTAATTAATTGTTAATACTTATTTTGGACCAAAATAAAAAGGTAAAATGGACACTTATTGTGGACCAGAGGAAGTATTAGTTAGTGTGTGCGCGCGCCCGCACACACTCACACCCACCCACACACACAAATCAGACATACACACACACTCTGCTAATATCACAATAATTTTCATTGATTAGCGCAGAGATGTTACAATTCTAATATTGCTGCAGAAATTTCATACTATAATATTTAGTACTGTGCTACATCAGCACATCTGTTATTATAACAACTTCCAGTATCCTCTTCATTTCTGTAGGGTAACAGATGGGATTAATGGACATGTCTCCGTATTATCTCCTTAGTTATCTGTCTTAACTTTTAAGGACCCTTTAGGTAGTTGACTTTGGAAGGCGACTTACTTAATAGTTTAGCAATTTCTAGGGAACCTTCTACTCTTCTGAATTGCTTCCTTTTATTGTAAGTTTTCTGGGGCTTAGAGGCTTTGTCAATCTGTAGTTATATTATTTGGCAATATAAATCTGTAGTTTTCTGTAGTTATTTCTGGACCCTTTAGGTAGTTGACTTTGGAGGGAACCTTCTATTCTACTTGAAGTGCTTCCTGATTGTAAGTTTTCTGGGGGCTTGAGGTTTTGCCAGTAAATTGTCATATTATTTGACAATGTAAATACCTCTCTGAGTTTTGAGAAGTAACAGGGAATAGATCATAATTCATTTTTTTTCTTTGAGTACTCTTTTATTTATGACATACTAAAGATTGGTTTGGGGGAGGGAAGGGAGCCTACTGCTTTTATGGGGCTTTTATTTTAGATACATATACCTTTCAATTTCAGATTGCTTCTTTCATGCGGTATGGCACAAAATGGCTTCTGCTTCGTCCAATAACCAACCAATGAATTTTGAGCCCTTGATGGGAGTTCGTGTAATAATGACCAGTTGCTAACTGTCTCTTTTAACTTGTAATAGTAGTGCTTTATTCTTCATTTTCTTTTTAGGAATTGAAATACTAGAGAATCATCTCTTGACTGCATATCTATTCTCATTTAAAGATATATAGGTTCGTCCTTTGGCAAGCACATAGATTCGCTCCCACCAAATTGATCTTTTTCTTGTTGGTTTTTCTCGTAGACATAGACTGTTCTACAAATTAAAGCAACTTAGCATGTTGCTCTCTATTGATATAGTCTTTCTTGGTTATATTAACAGCTAGATTTAGTTTCTGTTTGACTTATTTTGCATGCAGACTTGGAATGGAAACTCATTTATGTTGGATCTGCAGAGGATGAGACATATGACCAACAACTAGAAAGTGTGCTTGTTGGCCCCGTCAATGTTGGAAACTACCGCTTTGTATTGCAGGTATTACCACCTGCTTTAACAAGCAACTTGTTTTTCACTGGGTTTAAGCCTTTCTGCTGATCGGATTTGTGTAATGTTGTCCACTGCTAATACTAGGCGGACCCTCCAGATCCTTCCAGAATTCGCGAAGAGGATATAATTGGTGTCACTGTGCTCCTGTTGACGTGTTCCTATTTGGGACAAGAATTTGTACGAATTGGCTACTATGTGAACAATGATTATGATGATGAGAAGCTGAGAGAAGAACCTCCCCAAAAGGTTTTAATTGATAAGATTCAAAGAAACATACTATCAGACAAACCTAGAGTAACAAAGTTCCCTATCAATTTTCACCCTGAAAATAGTGAAAGGGGGGAGCAAGTCCCTCCATCAGATCACGTGGCTGAAGCAGCTGGGAATGAAGAACAACTACCTTCACCTAAGAATGGATCAGATGAGGCTGGAGCTTAACTGGAAGGATGATACGACTTCTAGCCTAACTCCTAACGTTTTGGTTTGAGACATCATCTCGTCCTAGATCCTTATGGATGATGTCTGACCTGAGCATTATTCGTCTATCGCGATAGAGTTCTGGTGAAAGTGCATATGCACTCGAATTGCATTTTGTGGCTGTTAACCGTCGTTGTTTGTCTTTCTGTATGCATTCAGGAATGGGGTCGAAAACTCTGCTTATATTAGACGCCACTTTTAGCTTTACGTCTACTCCAAAAATGGTGAGTTCGGAAGACACTGTTGTGAGCATATAGTTCTGATAACCTCGATTTTAGTTTTGTATCTACGTAAGCCAATGTCAAATTACAATCAGTGAGTTCATAAATGCAAGAAATTATGCATAATCACATTTTTGGCTGGCAGACAGTGAATCACAGTACTTAGATTGGGCAATTTCATTATGACGAAGAACTACACCAATTATGGTGCCGTAACATTATTTTTCAGCTGTATGCTAGTCATTTTGATTTTTGCATAATGATGTAAATCGGAAACAAGATATTTGCAGTACCTGACTTAAGCCACCACTTTAAAAGCAATGAAAGAGCTAGTCTAGTAGAACTCACATTCGACAAGGAAATCTCATGCGATCCCAAACGGAATTGGAAAAAAGCAAGCACGCCTTCAATGGTAAACAGTTGAAAAATTTGTGTTTTATCTTTGAAAAATAAGTAGGGGCGCAGCCGCATCCATAAAAGGTGAAGGGGGTATACGTCAATGTAGCCATAACATCATAGAAATATAAATTTGAAAACAAGTTCATTTATGAAACAGATTTGCCAAAACGGTCTGAAATGCTTGCATTTCTTTGTCATACATTTACTAGAATGAATCTTTCAGATCCAACATCCCAGTACAAAATTGCTTTCTGCTCAAAAGTTGAAAAGAAATGTAATATTTTGGGTGACACCAGTGAGCAATCACAACTAGTTCGTCCTATCAAACATGTATTGATTCTTCATGCTCGTGTGCACGTTTCCATTGCTCCTTAACATCTTGTCGCATGGATTCTAGCTCAATGAATAAACAGCAAGATGCCAAGATCTCACTACGTTCTTCACTTGTTTTTCTGCCTCTTCTTGGACTGGTTCTTTCTTGAATCTATAGCATCATCCATGGGCAAAAAGTTTTCCTCATTCTGCAGTTGAATTTGAAAATTCATCTTTAGACTAACAATATATTTTCAAACGAGTAACAAGGGCTATCATGACACAGATCTTAGCGTGTACCTTATTAAACTTCTTCCCCTTGTGCTGCCTCTTCAATCCGTTGCTTTTCTTCTTTGATGCTGAAGGGTTCTGTTAGGATTCATATGATAATGATGGTAAGCAATTTATGAAAACATGAGGCTTCACTTGGTCAAAACAATTCATCGTGCAGTAAAATGCAAATGAACAAACCTGGCCTCCGATTGGGCCATCCTCTTCAGGATGAATTTCTCCCTCGATTCTTCCATCCTCGGTAAGCATAAGTTTAAGCCTCCCTTCTTTCAACAGCTTTTCAGAGCGGGCATGCCTCTGTAAGAATCATGAATACTTTATGTTAGATCAGTCACGGCAGGTCTCAATTGTGTACGTAAGTTAACGTGTAGCTTAAGATTCTTTAACATGGGAAGAGTAAAATTGCAGGTAGTAGTAGTCCCTGCACTGGTCAGTGGTGACTGGGAGATATTAGCACCGCAAGATTTACATGGAATATGATCTAAAGACGTGACTTAGTTACAGTTGGAAAATGAAAAGACTGATAATGAAGGCTTAAGTTACAGTTGGAAAATGGAAGGACTGATAATGAAGGCTTACTTTCGATTTAAGATGAGCATTTAGAGTCTGCATTGTCAAGCAGACGATTCTAGGACATATCCTGCACTTAAAAACTGATTTACATTTCAAGACATAGTCTAAAGCATCACGTGGAATATCATCCTCTTCAGGCATAAAATTATTCCGCGCATTATCTAGATCTGCAATGCCCTTCTCAAGCAAATGAGTTTCACCAGAAATCTTGGTGTCCTTCGAAGTTGTAACATCTTCATCACTCGATGGAAGACCTACTAATAGTACATTTTAGAAATCAATTAGAATTTAACACTAAAAACGAACCCTAAGCATTTAAATTCTTTTCCTGAATTAGAAAAAGAAAGATATAACATTATAGCTCACGAGCAACATATAAAATCAAGAAGTAGCGATTTTGAAGTTGATGAAAGCAGCACGGAAAAGAGCAACCAGTACTGGCTTTACCCGAGTATTTCGTCCTGTATAAATCTTTCCATACTGCACTTTATGATATTCAAGTAATGTTTCTCATAATCTTTTACTTTAGAAGATCCCTTTATGAACACAAACTCTTAGCAAACAACACGATGTTTCCTTTTTGGGCTGACACCCACTCAGAACAGCAGCATGAGGCAATTAAAAACTGCATAATTTACACTAAATATAATTTTAAGAGGTATATTGGTTTCAAATTAAATTTTAAGAAAATTTAAAATCATGCTTCCATAATTTTATACATCGACTTGATAGGTTAAATTATTACCAAATGCCCCAAGGAAGCGGGGAAGATGCTTAGAGAAAATATGTATGCAATCTCCCCAAATTAGTCATAAAAAAGGCTTAAACTCATCCTTCAAATGGCCAAAAAAAAATCTCCAGAGGGAGAGAATGGCTGTGATGGAGACTAGAGCTCCATTTTCTTTAAGACGTTATCATGTTCGTAAAGAATTACCAATCAAAAGAAAGTAACTGATATCCCTGATTCAATAGGATTTCCAATTTATAGATACTGCAGAAACTTCATGTTGCACATCACAACTCAAAAATTGTAGCTTTCACACTAGCAATAATTTCATAGGGCAGCATCTCCCCAAAATTAAGGAAAATAGCATGAGACTTCTCTTTTATCATTTATTCTTGAAGAGGGAGGTGATTTCACCTTGCTCCTTGGCTATAATCCACATTCACAGTGTAATGATTAGTCGAGCAAGAGTATGGAAATAGTAAATAACATGTTAATCCTACAAATAAGTAATGGGGAAATATAGTAACTTTCATCATTATAATTCACAGATATACCTTCCTCATATGTGGAGTAGTACCAACATATTGTGAACACAAGTACGAAGAATTGCAGAACATGTTTCAAGCAAAACGCTGTCATAAGACTCATAAGCAACAAAACTTTGGGATAGTAGACTAAACCAACCTGATGAGTCGGGATTAACTTCATGGGCAGACCTATCTTCACTCTCATATCCTGTAGCAAAGGAAAACAAACAGGGCGAGGAGAAGAAAGATCTGTTATCACTGATACCGTGAGAAGATTGCAGAAGTATTTGAGCATCCAACCCAAGAGCTTAAGGGAACAGATGGAGTCCCCGAAACCATTATAAACCCACTCGAAAACCAATTCACAAGACATATGGTACAATAAGAAATCAACACCCTCTCAAACATGTCCTATTTTGGTGCTCACGTGCAAACTTAATATGGACTTACTATTGTGAGAATGGGCTTACCAAAGGGAGCCGCTGATGACACTTGAAAGTATCTGAACATACAACCCGAAGCACTGAGTGGAGCAGCCCAAGATCTTTTAAGCTAGAGGGGTCTACGTGGGATTATAACTTAATAGAGACCATAACTTATGTGCTTGTGGAGTTTTACAATAAACAATCGTCTTAAAAACCTACCAGCCATTAGATTTACTAATCCAGAAACCAGACAAAAAGCTTTAGATAATTCCCACTTCTTGAAATACCTCTAAGCATTATGATGTCAGCAAATAATAAGGACAAGAAGCAACTGCAAATCATCAGGATAAACATACCAGAAGAAGATTCATTTCCCCCTGTCAGTTGAGCAACATCATCCTCTTCCTTTGTGTCATTATCATCCTCCTCCTCATACTCATACTCTTCTTCGTCTTCTGTTGCCGCTGCCTCCAATTCAGAGTCGTCGGAAGATGAAGACGATTCCGAAGGAGCATCTCTATCACCATGTTCAAGCTTGTAAAATCGCCTCTTTATCATTGCCTTACCAACTTTTATAACTCAACTGCAAGTAATAAAGACAAATTCATGAATCCAGCATATATAATCAATTACTTTGCTACCAAAAACCCTTCTTTTTTCTAGAATGCCTTTTTCTTTTGAGCCACCTACAATGAAGTTGACACGTAAACCAAGCGACTTGGCTAAATCCCATCTTTCATTTACTCCAAATTGGAAATATAAAGTAGCATCTCTCTATCAACCAATTAAGCCTTAATCTCAAACTAGTTGAGGTTGACTATGTCAATTATTTGCTGGAGAAATCCATGAATCCAGCATAAAACATCGATTACTTTGCTACAAAAAAAACCTTTTTTTTTCAAGAACACCCTTTTATTTTGACCAATAGAAAGAACACCCACAATACATTTGATATGTAAACCAAGAAAATAAGCTAAAACCCATAATTCATTTATGCCACTGGAAAATAAAGTAGCATCCCTAGTTCCCTCCCATTAACAAATTAGCCCTTAATCTCAAACTAGTAGGGTTGGACTATATCAATTCTTTTTATTTCTTTATAGCTATTACAGCACACTCTTCTTCTATCTGACTTACCAGCTATAATAGTCGGAGTAAAATAGATTCTCTGTTAGCAAGAACATATGATTCCACGAATTTGCGACAAATAAAAAAAATCATGAAACTGGTGAGCGAAATTCTATGATAGACATACTCAATCGACTGTATAGACAAAGGATTTCATGCTTTGGACATTATGGGGAAAGAGGAATTAAACATTAAACATATAAAGAACACAAAAGAAACGAAACGAACCTGAGAAATAGATAGAGGTGATTTTGATACGAGGAAGATTGTACAAGGAGGCAGGGTTTTAGACTCAAATTAGGAGGGTTTAGGTCGGGCAGAGGTAGAAATCAGATGTGGCCAAGTTTAAATTTCAACTGGTACCTGTCAACTTTCTATTGGTTATTATTAAGTTTTTTTTTACCTTTTTCTTTTTTGGGTCTATTTGGAAAGCCACATATTGGAATTGATGTAATTACTAGGGTGCTAATTATATAGTATTATAATTATGATGACATGTTTATTTATGGGAAATTATTGGGTTTGTTGTTTTTGTTTTTGTTGTTATTGTTGTTTATTTGTAACTATATAGTGTAATTACATGTTTGATCGCACAAGTGTAATTACCCAATTATATTAATTTTAAGTATAAAGTTAATTATCAAAATTAAAAGTTAAGATTTAACAAATATATGGGTCTATAATTGATAAGTATTAAATTTGACATTTAAGATACATATTATTTTCTTATAATATATTAATTACTAATCATATAGTATTCATAACTAATATTATAAAAATAAATAAAATATATTTTCAAATTAATAAAAGTTTACTTTAATTAACTACAAAAACTAAAAGTACATATTTTGTAAGAACATCATGGACTACATGCTTGATAAAAATATTAATATTTATAAATACAATACCATAACATTACTCAAATATTTTACGAAAAATAATCTAACAATTGTAATTGAAAAATGAATGGAAAGCAACCTGAAGTTATAAGTCAGTACTATTAAAGCAAATAAAATGGAATCGAAAATATAACATAAATTCAAAATTTTAAAAATATTTAACATAAAATTACAACATAACATAAAATAAGTTTCAACATAATTTAAGTAAATATAATTCAAAAGAAAAGGAAAACATAAGTCTATAACCTCATTCAACAATGAGATTTTACTTTAGTGACATTACTCATTATATGTCAAGTTTATTAATGACTCGTTGTTTCTAATAGCAGGAGGTGTAGTTTGAAAATTAGAACAATAACACAATTATGTCAAATGAAGAAAATAAAAAATATGAGCAAGTACATGGAATCAGAAAAAATAAAAGATTGTAAATTGAGAATATTATTTAAAAAATTAAAAAATAATAGCACAATTATGCTAGAAGAAGAAAATAAAGAAAATAAAAAATTGAGCAAGTACATGGAATCACAAAAAATAAAAGGTTGAAAAATGAGAATATTATTTAAATATTAAAAAATAATCTTAAGTTTGCATAAAACCTCATCCAACAACAAAGTTCAACTTTAATGACATCACTCATTATAAGTCAAGACGACTTATTCCTTCTAAGATTACGAGGTATAACTTTTTTTTTAAAAACATAGCTAAGTGTAATAAACAATAAATAAAAATAATTAAGAAAAAAGATAAAATATGAGAAATTATGTAGAAACATGTGAAGTAAAGGTTTGGAAATGAGAAATAATGAAATAAAGATAAATAATATAAGAATAATACATATTTGAAACAAAATTAAAAAGTTAAAATAAAAAATAAATTAAAAAGAAAAAAGAATATAATAAAAAGAAAATTAAAAAGAAAAGAAAAGAAAAGAGATTCAAATAATATCCTTGTAATTACACTATGTAATTACCAGCAATTCTCAGCCTCCCTTTGAGAATTAGATAGTGTAATTACATGTAACGATCCGACCGGTCGTTTTGAGAATTTATAATTTGCTCGGTAGTTTGAGGGTACGAGTATCTCCGCATGATGTATTAGGACTTGTGTGAATCGTCGTTTTTGGTTTTTAAGTTATACTCGAATCGATTTTGAATAATGAATTTCAAGATTGAAGCTTTAAGTTGGAAGAGTTGACTAAGTTTGACTTTTAGCATTTGACCTCAGATTGGAGTTTTGATAGTTCCGTTATGTACGGATGGTGCTTTTGGACTCGAGCGTATGCTCGGATTTGCATTTGGATATTTCTAGAAGGATTCGGGTACTAATTGGTGAAAGTTGGAAATTTGAAGGTTTGGAAAGTTCATAAGTTTGACCGGAAGTTGACTTTGATGATATCAGATTCAGATTGTAGTTCCGGGAATTGGAATAGCTTTGCTATGTCATTTAGGACTTGCCTGCAAAATTTGGCGTCATTTGGTATGGATCAGACGCTTGGTTGAGATTCTAGAAGTTCTTGAAGTTTATTGTGATCCTCATGCGTTTTGGCATCCGATTTGTACTTTTAGAGGTTATTTTGATGTATTGGTCGTGCGAGTGAGTTCAGGTTGTGTTTTTGGACTGGTGGGTGTTGTGTTTGGAGCCTTGGGGGTTCGGGTGAGTTTCAGATTTGTCTCAGAATGTTTTTCTATAATTTTTGAGTGTTGGTACTGGTGTCATCGCATTTGCGATGTTTTTTTCGCAAATGTGACTATCGCAATTGCATTTGCGAAACCGGGCTGCTGGGGAGAAATTCGCATTTGCGAAGACAACTATCTTCGCATAGCAAAGAATTGGGTCGCAAATGCGACCTTAGCAAGAAGTCTCCTGATTCGCTTTTGTGACGAATTGTTCACTTTTGCAGGGTTCGCATTTGCGAAACCCCTGTCGCAAATGCGACATCTGCAACATGCATATAGCTAGGTAATTTCGAGACTTAGCTTCATTTTTTTATATTTTGAACCCTAGGTTCAATAGGAGGCGATTTTGTAGAGATATTTTCATACCAAGCCATTGGGTAAGTACCTCTAATCAATTTTCAATTATATTTTATGAGTATACATTAGATTTAACATCAAATTCATTAGAATCTAGGGAAACATATGGGGATTTTGTTTATGTAACGACCCGACCAGTCGTTTTAAGCTCTAGTGCGTCGTTCGGCGATTTAAGGCCATGAACAACTTCACTTCAGGTATTATGACATGTACGTTGTGGTAGGAATTGAGTTTCGGGGAGTTCGGAGTTAATTTGGAAATAAAATTCTCATTTCGAAGCTTTAAGTTGGAAAAATTGACTAAGGTCTGGTTTTTGAGTAAACAACCTCGGAATCGGGATTTGAAGGTTCCAATAGGTTCGTATGATGATTTTGGAGTTTGGCGTATGTTCAAATCGGATTTTGGAAGGCCCGAGAGGGTTTCGACGCCTATTGTGGAAAGTTGATACTTTGGAAGAATTTCATGAATTTGGGTTGAAGTGCATTTCAATGTTATCGATGTCCGTTTGGGTTCCGAGCGGGAATAACTTCGTATGGTAATTTTGGTCTTAGGAGCGCGTCCGGATGTGGATTTGGAGGTCTGTAGGTCATTTTGGATCATTTGGCGAAAGTTGGAATTTGAAGGTTTTTGAAAAGTTTGATCGGGAGTGGACTTTTTGATATCGGGGTCAGATTTCGATTCCGGAAGTTGGAGTAGGTCCACAATGTTGAATGTGACTTGTGAGCACAATTTGAGGTCAATCGGACGTGATTTGATAGGTTTCAGCACCGAATGTGAAAGTTCGAAGTTCTAAAGTTCATTAAACTCGAATTGGGGTATGATTCATGATTTCGATGTTGTTTGATGTGATTTGAGGCCTCGAGCAGGTCCGTTTTATGTTCTGGGACTGGTTGGTGTGATCGGACGGGGTCCCAGGGGCCTGTTTCAGACCATTTTTAGGTCATTTTTAGCTGCTGATTTTTGGCTACAGCAGTGTGCTATACGATTGTGAGGAATTGGTCGCGATCGCAATGAGTAAAAGGGAGAAATTGGCCAGTGATTCGCGATCGCGGAAGACATTTCGTGATCGCGTAGAGGAAAGTTTATGCTGCACCGACCCAATTTTGGAAGGTTGTATCTCGCAATCTATAAAGAATTTGGAGATTATCCAAAAACAAAAGTTGTAGTACTTTATGTCTAATTTTCGGAAAATTAAACCATTTGGCATTTGGAGTTGTGTAAAAAGAGTTATGATTGGTATACTACAGCCTATCCGGGAAGAGTTTGGAAATCGCGAAGAAGAAATTTGTGTTCCACAAGGCTGACTTTGGCGGCTTATATGTCGTAATATATAAGGAACTGGGATATGAGCAATGTATGAAAGTTGTATACCTTGGTGTCTAGTTTTCAAAAAGTTAAACCATTTGCAATTTGGAGTTTTGTACAAAAAGTTATGACTATTATACTAGAGACTGTCTGGAAGACCTGAGCACTTGTTCTTCGCGATCGCGAAGGGCAAATTTTAGGCTGAGAAAAGTTGTGTTTCGCGATCGCGAAGAGTAAATACCTGGGCAAAAGCTATATTTTGAGGTTTTGGCCATTTTAAACATATTTAGAACTATGGAGCTCGAATTGAAGCGATTTTTGAGGCGATTTTCACCATATGGATTGGGGTAAGTGTTCTATATCCAAAAGTGGTTATAATTCATGATTCTATGGTTATATTCATCATTTTTTTTGGATTTAAATGGAAGAAATCAAGATTTTTGCAAAACTTTTCAAGAACGAAAATTTAAGATTTGGAGGTCAAGTTGTTGTCGGAATTTGATAAATTTTTATGGTTGAACTCGTATCGGAATGGGTTGTCGGATTTTGTGAGTTTCCTCGAGTTTCGAGATGTGGGACCCACTTCCAAATTTTTGAGTGGAGTTGAGAATTTTTATAAATTATTAAATTTCAAGCATTGGAGTATATTTATGATTAATTTGCGTGTTGTTTGACTAGTTTCAAATTGAACGACACCAAGTTGGGGCTTTAGAGCGAAATTGTGACCGGAAAATGGGCGCTTTAAGACAAGGTAAGTCTCTTTTCTAACCTTGTAAGAAGGAATTAACCCCATATGTGAATCAAATTATTATGTGCTTCTATTTGTGGGGGCTACGTATGCACGAGGTGACGAGAGTCCGTGCGTAGCTACTATTATGCTTATGTCCGGGTAGTCTAGGACCCAAATCATGTTATTTGCACCCTGCTTGTTAATTTAATTGCTTAAGACATATTGGAACTTGATAAAGGATTATAAAAGGTTTAACTTCATTTTTCTTGACCATTAGCGAGAATTGGTATTTCTTTGAATAATTGCCCCTTAATAAATCTTGAATTGGTCGTTTTAAGTGTTTTTTTTTGTGGAGCAGGCCGAACGCCTCGGTAGAAGATAGATTCATCTATGGTTCGCGTCGTTCGACCCTCATCAGTGCACTGTTTAAATATTTATATTGGAACGGGTTGTACGACCTCGGCATGATTTGTGCATGATTGAATTGGTTGCTTTGGAATTTATAATAATTGATATTGCTTCATTGGCCTAAGTACAAAAATGTTAAATGATGAAAATGAATTTGGAAATTTCCTATTAACAAAAGAATTGTTTACTTACTTCATGTTATTGAGTTTATAGCCATTTTATACAATCCATGCTTAGTTATATTATCCATATTTTATTGTTAGCCCATAGTAGTATCGGAATCGACTCCTCATCACTACTTCTTCGAGGTTAGACTGGGTACGCGTTGATTTACGTACTCATACTACACTTGTTACACATTTTTGTGCAGGTGTATTTATGTCTAGTGGACTTATGGGTAGAGGCGCGGTTATTACGAGGACTTTGGTGAGCTGCATTCCACGTTACGAGTCCGGAACACGCACAAAGTCTCCATCCGAGTTATTTTATATTTTTCCTATCTAATTTAGTATTCTAGACAGAAGTTGTATTTTATCATACTTCCTAGTTATTTCTCATGCACTTGTGACACCGGGTTTTGGGGATGCTTTTGGGTTGTTCTGTATTAAAGTTGTAAAAATATTGTCATTTACTTGGTTAATTTTATCCCTTACTACTTAATTTAAGGAAATTATGATTTCAAAAAAACTAAAATGAGTAATGAAGTTAATCATTTATTTGTTGTCTTGCTGACAGCGATGTTAGGCGCCATCACGACCTTTAATAAATTTTGGGTCGTGACAGTCTAAGTTTGAAAAAAAATAAAAATTTGGGATTTGAGAGTCGAATATGACTCAAATTTGGAAACAAATCACGTATATGGACTCGTGGGGCTATTGGTGGTCAAGACCTACCCTTGCACTCGGGTTTGGACCAGGCGGGCCAGGAGTTGATTTTTGTTGACTTTTTGGAAATTGTATAAAGATCACAACTTTATTAATTGAAATTGTCTTCTCTTGCATTGTGTGATGTATTTAAGTCGTATTTGGCTAGATTGAGCCGAGCGGAGGTGAATTTGTATAATAAAAAGCTAAATTGAGTATTGAGTTAGCTGAATTGAGGTAAGTATATTATCGAACTTTGTTGAGTGAATTTTTCCTACTATTTGACATTATTTGCTACATGGGGGGAGGGGGGAGGATGATACATATATGCATGTGCCCGGGTTAATCATGATCTGGGATAAATTATACTATAAATTGTATCTTGTAAGATTACATGAAGCTATGGAAGGCTCGATAAGTATCATTTTAAGCTCCTTCAAGACATGTTGGCATTCCAGAGTCCATATTAAGTTATTCTTCTTCTTTAGAAATGAGAAGAATCGATGACTTTTATCGAAGGACCTCGAGATGAATCGCCCCATGGCGGTTATGCGCCCTGTTAACCTCTTCACGAACTTTACGTTATCTACTACCGTGATGTTCTCGATAGCTTTAATTTTGTCGGCGTTGATCTTGATTCCTCGATTGGAGACCATGAAGCCGAGAAATTTGCCTGAGCCGACCCCGAATGCGCATTTTTCTAGGTTCAACTTCATGTTGTATTTCTTCAGTATACTGAAAGTTTCCTGCAAATGCTTTAAATGGTTCTCTGCTCACAGGGACTTAACTAGCATGTCGTCAATATAAACTTCCATAGATTTCCCTATTTTTTCTTCGAACATCCGGTTTACTAGGCGTTGATAAGTTGCACCGGTATTTTTAATCCGAATGGCATTACATTATAGCAGTAGGTACCATACTTAGTGATGAACGAAGTCTTTTCCTGATCTTCTGGGTTCATCTGTATTTGGTTGTACCCGGTATAAATATCAAGAAAACTGAGATCTCGTGGACGACTGTGGCATCGATCATGCGATCGATATTAGGAAAAGGAAAAGAATACTTGAACTTTGGGTTGTACGCACCTTGCAGGGAGTACCATCAGACTGACCACCACAAATGGCTCATCAGACTGACCAACGGTGGTAGTGGCCTTACCCTTGAACTTTGGGTTGTACGCACCTTGCAGGGAGTACCATGAGAAGGGATTTTTGGCCCTTACTTTCGTATCAAAAGTCCTTGGCTCCACCTTTGGATCGTTGAAATATTCTGTGAGGGTGTTGGGATATGGGTAAGAGCTTTCACCTACTGTCATGTTGGCCGACATGATGGCACCCATATTGATTGGGTACCCGACCGTAATAGATGCCACCAGAACTGCTCAGAGAATTGGAAGATTGTTCTCATTCAAGCTTGGATCAATACGACTTCATACAAAGGTTTGCCACCCTTTTTCTTCAAAATTTAGGGTGTCCCGTGTGATAGGAATCCCTTGTGATCCACGGTGGTAGTGGTCCTGGAGCAACCAAAATATCTGCTAACCAGGGGCGAGTTGCATCACCCATAGAAAACTTCTCCAGGTACTGGATTGCCTCTACCTCCTCAAAGCCCAGGTAAGTGTTCAGAGTGCTAGGGTCGAATCTGACTTTCAAATTTCTCACTTTGGTTATTTTGGTACCCTTCTTGATGTGAGCCACATTGCCGTAGAACTCCCGTACCAAGTGCTCATTTGCATCTATGACACTTCGGGTGAACCACATCCACCCATTTCGCTCCCGGAACTGTTTAAGGACATATGGATTGTATTAATCCAAATCCTTCATTAAGAACTGTCGCTAGGGTCGAATCTGACTTTCAAATTTCTCACTTTGGTTATTTTGGTACCTTTCTTGATGTGAGCCACATTTCCATAGAACTCCCGTACCAAGTGCTCATTTGCATCTATGACATTTCGGGTGAACCACATCCACCCCTTTCACTCTCAGAACTGTCTAAAGACATTTGGATTGTATTAATCCAAATCCTTCATTAAGAATTTTCGCTCAAGGGTGAGCGATCTCTAGGGCCACCACTCTCTAAAACTTGTGAAGGCCGTCAAACTCACAAATCTATCCTCCCACGTTTCCTTCTTATTCTGCCTTTCTAGGCTGCCCACTCGAGTGTCACCTCCTCTACCATCATCAGGGACATCATCATCATCATCAACTGCAACTGGTGCAGGAGGAGTAGGTGTAGAGGAGGGCTCTGAACCCTGGCTACCAGCATCGGAACCCTCAAAAGAACTTGCTGTAGTGGAGGGTTCGTTGCCCAATTGATATCTCCCAGTGGTTTGTGGTGGTTGGGACTGGGCCTCAAGTTGTACCTCCACTGTATGTCCCCCGGAGGCTTCCCTAGACGGGGCATATGAACTAGATTCTGAGGGCTCTATGGCCCTACCTCTCCAAGTAGTCGGCTTATTGGCGATGGCTTTTGATTGCACTACCAGTGGGTGAGTGCCTTTTTCTCGGCCTCAGGAGGGTTCACCTCTCCCTTTAGATGTATCGCCTCTACCACGTGATCCAACCATTGTCTGCAATACAAGGCACATAAGTCAGTTAGAGTTCAAAACAGTGTAAATAGTTGCATTACAGTTGCAGGAAACCAGTCTATAGAAGAGACAGTGCGGACCACATAATTTTAAGTGCGGTCGTAGACTGCCATGTGCGGACCGCACAATTTCAAAATGCGTTCGCACATCCTGAAGTGCAGACCGAACAAATTTGAGTGTGGTCGCACATTCCCAAGTTCAGAACACTGGTTCTCTGAAGTTCCAAAGTGCGGGCACACATATTTTTCTGCGGCCGCACAATTTTGAGTGCGGGCCGAACTTTTTATGCAACACATTTTCCCTAATTTAAGATCTGCGGACCGCACAATTTTGTGTGCGGCCGCACAATTTCAAATTAAGCGGCACTGACTTTAGGTTTTGCAATTTTTGCACAATTTAGATATGGTTTTTTCAAATAAAATGATTAATAATCTACCTAGTCCCCAATGAACACACATGATATAACCCACATGATTTTAAGCACACATGAATAAAATTTGACATTTTAGGCCTAAAAATATCTATACTAATCAAGAACAAAAATTAAGAAAAATGGAAAAATCTAACATGAATTGAACATAACAGTGATGAAGGATGCAGGTGAAAAGCTAAACTTGATGAAATGAGTATGGAGTGTGAGCTATTTGTGGTCCACTATGTTTTCTTAGGTCTCAAGAACTCAGAGTGTGTAAAGTTGTGAATAGTGCTCAGATGACCTATTTATAGGTTGATCAATTCGGTCAAAAGTTGAGCTGAGTGCGGCCGCACAATTTTGAGTGTGGTCCGCACTCTTTTGAGTGCGATCCACACTCTTTACCTGGACCTTTGCTGATATTCTGTTGTCCGCAAAAAAGTGAGTCTGGCCGTAGAAAATTGTGCGATCTGCACATTTTTGTGAGCGGCCGCAGAATGGCCTATTATCTGTAACTCAAAACTTCATAGAGTTCACATTTTTGGGTCTCCAGTTGTGAAGCCGCACAAGGAATTATGCGGCCGCATACACCTTTCTGCGATTGCATTCATTATTGTGCGGTCTGCACAATAAATGTGCGGTCCGCACTTTGTTCAACACTTGGCCAAAATTTTTCGAACACAGTCCCTTCAATGCATACTCATTACTGCAATTACTTTAAAACTAGTTAGCTCAAAACAAAACCTATCTAACAAAGAAGAAAATGAGAAATGAATAGAAACGTGGGTTGCCTCCCAAGAAGCGCCTGATTTAACGTGGCGGCACAACGTAGATTACCATCAATCAGTTAAAATGAATTAACGCCACGACGTGGCCATCATCAACTTTGCCAAGAGAAAGTTTCACCCGGTGACCATTGACTCTAAACATTTCATCATTTTTGTTTTCAAGTCTAATGTACCAAGGGTGTCACATGCACAACCTCAAATGGACCACTCCACTTAGACTTCAACTTTCCCGGAAACATCCGCAACCAAGAATTGAACAATAGCACAAGATCACCTTCTTTGAACTCCTAGTTTCAGATGTACTTTTCATGGAGGTACTTCATCTTGTACTTGTATAAGGATGAACTTGTATAAGCATGGTACCGGAATTCATCAAGCTCATTCAATTGTGCCACCCTTAAGTTGGCGGCGACATCCCATTCAAGATTAAGCTCCTTCAATGCCCACATAGCCTTGTGCTCAAGTTCCATCGGAAGGTGACAAGCTTTCCCGAACACTAACCTGTGGGAGACATACCAATCGGTTTTTTTAAGCCGTCCTATAAGCCCAAATAGCATCATCAAGTTTCTTTGACCAATCCGTTCGGTTGGCATTCACTGTCTTTGAAAAACTACTCTTGATCTCCCGGTTGGAGACTTCCACTTGCCTGCTTGCTTGAGGATGATAGGGGGTCGATACTTTGTGAGTGACACCATACTTTGTGAGTAAGGAATCAAAAGCTTTGTTGCAAAAGTGTGATCCCCCATCACTAATAATGGCCTTGGAGTACTGAATCTCGTGAAGATGTTCTTTTTCAAAAATGCCACCACACTTCGAGCTTCATTGTTGGGTAAAGCCACGGCTTCAACCCACTTTGACACATAATCCACCACTACCAAAATGTAAGTGTTCGCACAAGAGCTCACGAACGGACCCATGAAATCAATGCCCCACACATCAAAAATGTCAATCTCCAAGATGGTGGTGAGGGGCATCTCATTGTTCTTTGAAATCCACCGACCCTTTGACATTCATCACAACGCTTGGCGAGATCGCTAGCATCCTTGTAAAGAGTATGCCAATAGAATCCACAATTCAACACTTTTGTTGTCGTTCTAGCTCCCCCATGGTGACCACTATATGGTGAATAGTGGCAAGCCTCAAGCATTTCCACTTGTTCATCCTTCGGTACACATTGTCAAATCACACCATCGGTACAAATTCGGAAGAAATACGGCTCATCCCAATAATAGTCAAGGCAATCCCGTTTGAGCTTCTTCCTTTGGTTTGAAAAGAACTCACTCGGTACAATACCACTCACAAGATAATTGGCTAAGTCAGAGAACCATGGCATCCCGGTCATTGAAATGGCTAGAAGCTGTTCGTCGGGGAAGGAATCATTTATCTCAAGGCCGTCATGTGGTCTCGCCTCCTCCTCCAAACGAGATAAGTGGTCTGCCACTTGGTTTTCACTACCCTTATGGTCTTGAATCTCTAGATAAAACTCTTACAATAGAAGCACCCACCGTATTAACCTTGCCTTTGAATATTTCTTGCTCATCAAATATCGAAGTGCTTCATGGTCGGTGAGGACAATCACCTTTGTACCCGTCAAGTACGGGCAGAACTTCTCCATAGCAAAGACAATACCAAGGAGCTCTTGTTTGGTCACTTTGTAGTTGAATTGGGCATCATTCATGGTCTTACTAGCATAGTAGACCGAATGGAAGACTTTGTTGATATGTTGACCCAACACTGATCCAACCGCCACATCACTTGCATCACATATGAGCTCAAAAGGCAAGCTCCAATTTGATGCGGTGATAATAGGAGTAGTAGTCAATTTGAACTTGATCAATTCGAATGCCTTCATACAATCCTCATTGAAATGGAACTTGGCATCCTTCTCCAAAAGTTTACACAAGGGGTTTACCACCTTAGAAAAGTCCTTGATGAATCGGTGATAGAACCCCGCATGACCCAAGAAGCTCATCACTCCCTTCACGGATGTAGGGGTGGGAGTTTGGAGATCACCTCAATTTTGGTCTTGTCGACCTCAATACCATGCTTTGAAATTTTGTGGCCGAGTACACTGCCTTCCTCGACCATGAAGTGACATTTCTCCCAATTCAAAACCAAGTTTGTTTCCTCACATCTTGCCAATACTTTTTCCAATTTGTTCAAGAAATCATCAAAAGAAATTTCGACCACGAAAAAGTCATCCATGAAGAACTCAAGAAAGTCCTCCACCATGTCGGTGATGATGGCCATCATACACCGTTGAAAAGTTGCCGGTGCACTGCATAACCCAAATGGCATCCGCGATAATGCATAAGTACCATAGGGACAAGTGAAAGTATTCTTCTCTTGGTCCTCCGGAGCAATTAGAATTTGATTGCAGCAGGAATATCCATCAAGGGAATAATATAAAGCTCGACCAGCCAATCCATCAAGCATTTGATCAAGGAATAGAAGCGGGATATGATCTTTCCGAGTGATTTTGTTGAGCTTCCAATAGTCCATACACACTCTCCACCCGGTGACTGTTCTTGTACGGATCAATTCGTTCTTGTAATTTGTTACCACATCATACCTCCTTTCTTTGGGACACATTGCACATGAGAGTTCCACGAGCTATCAGAAATGGGTTAAACAACCCTGGTATCCAACCATTTTATGATCTCCTTCTTCACCACCTCTCGCATTGCTTCATTTAATCTTCTTTGATGTTCAATAGAGGGTTTGGCATCCTCCTCCAAAATAATCTTGTGCATGCAAAAGGAGAGGCTTATACCCCGAATATCCTCCAATGTCCATCCTATAGCTTTCTTCCTCTTTTGGAGCACCGCCAAAGTTGAATCTACCTGCACGTTAGTCAAGAAAGAGGAAAGAATAACCGGTAAAGTAGAACATGGGCCAAGAAACACATACCTGAGATGTGGAGGCAATGGCTTCAACTCCAAAGTGGGAGGCTCCTCGATTGAGGGCTTTGTTGGAGGAGTCTTCCGGTTCTCAAGATCTAAGGACAATTTTCGGGGTTCATAAGTGTACGACCCCATTCCTTGCAATATATATTCCACATAGCCTTCCTTTTCATCATCATTATAATTAGGCAATACGGCTTCCAAAGTATCATCAACATTCATCACGACACTAGAATCATCAACAACCACTTCAGTCACTAAGTCCACAAATAAACAAACTTCATTGCTATTCAGTTTCCTCATAGATTTGCATACATGGAAAACCACCTTTTCATTGCCCACCCGGAAGGTGAGCTCACCGGCTTCCACATCAACAAGATCCTTCCCTGTAGCAAGGAAAGGTCTACCCAAGATAATAGGAACCTCATAATCCACTTCGAAATCAAGAATCACAAAGTCCGCCAGAAGGATGAACTTATCAACACGAACCAACACATCATCAATAATACCCAATGGTCACTTCATAGTACTATTCGCCATTTGTAGCCTCATAGATGTGGGTCTTGGTTTCCTAATTCCCAAAGTTTTGAACATCGAGTAGGGAATCAAGTTGATACACGCCCCTAGATCACATAGAGCTTTGGGAAAGTTAGTGCTCCTAATAGTGCAAGGGATTGTGAAAGCACCGGGATCTTCCAATTTTGGAGCCATTGAGTGCACAATAGCACTCACTTGATGCATCATCTTGATAGTCTCCCAATTCATTGATATTTTCTTTATCACCAAATCTTTCATGAACTTTGCATAGCCGGAAAATTGTTCCAACGCCTCAACCAATGACACATTAATGGATAAACTTTTCATCATGTCAATTAACTTCTTGAATTGGTTCTCACTATTTTTCTTGGCGAGCCTTTGAGGGTATGGATGAGGAGGCCTTGGCATTGGTGCCTTGGCCTTTCGTACTACCGGTTACGGTATGTCAATCACGTGTTCCCTAGATAGATTCACTCATTCTTGGGTCTCCTCCACATTTTCATCAATCTCAATTCTCTCTTCTTCATTAGCTTGAACCACATTGCTTGGAATTTCATCTTCTTGAATGACTACATCATCATCCACAACTCTTCTTTGGTTTGAGATTGTTGCCTCTCCACCTTATCCACTACATGTGGTTATGACCATGGCATGTCCCGTGTTGTTCCCACCCTTCGGCTTCACCACAGTGTCACTAGGTAGTGCCTCCTTAGGGTGAGTGTTTAAATCTTGCGAGATTTTACCTAATGGAACCTCCAAATTTCGGATTGAAGTGTTGTGAGAGGCTAGTTGAGCATCAGAGTCGGCATTTTTCTCCATCATCCGTTTGAACATACTTTCAATCTGTCCCATCTCATTATTGGGAGTGCTAGAACCATGGGACGGATAAGGAGGCGAGTTGCTTGGTTTTTGATACATCGGGGGCCTTTGAAAGCCCGATCCCCAATTCCCTTGGTTATTATTCCAACCCCCTTAGTTGTTGCCTCCAAAGTGTCCTTGATTGTTGCCACACCAATTCCCTTGGTTGCCTTGATTATTGTTATTGTTATTGTTCACATTCCGTTGATTGTTGTTACCACTACTCCAATTGCCTTGGTGGTTTTGATTGTGCTAATTTCCTTGGTTTCCTTGAGAACGCCATTTTTGTTGATTTGGGCCTTGAGAATTGTTTCTCTGCCTTGATAGTTGTTCACATATTTCACTTCTTCCTCTTGCTCATTGTATGATTCGTCTTGGTCAAACCCACTATCATCTTTCACTAATTGTTCCACACGGTTTTGTACTTGTTGACCCTTTTTCCTTCTTTTGGTCACCATCATACTCACACCTTCCATTTCATTCACTTGCTTAGGACCTTGAACTTGTTAAAGTTGAGCTTTGGCTAATTGATTCATTGTGGTCGTCAACTCGGCAATTGCCTGCCCATGATCATGCAATTTCTTGTGTAGGTGAATCACACTTGGATCACCTTGAGCAACATTAGCTCTACTTTGCCATGCCGATGGATTATCTGCAATTTCATCCAAGATTTCACAAGCTTCGGCATATGGCATTGTCATGAAATTCCTACCGGTAAGTTGGTTGACCACGCATTGATTGGTAGTGCTGATCCCCCTGTAGAAGGTTTGTTGAATCATAGCCTCAGTATCATTATTAGGGCACTCTTTAACCATGGTACGGTACCTCTCCTAAATCTCGTGCAAAGGCTCATTGTCTTCTTGCTTGAATGCTAGAATCTCATCACGAAGAGTATCCATATGCTCGGGAGAAAAGAACTTGGCAATGAATTTTTCCGCCAATTCATACCATGTATGGAATGGTTTGACAATATTTCTAACCAATCTAAGACCTTTCACCGTAGAGAGAAGGGAAATAGCCTCAACCTTAGAGCATCCTCAGAGACGTTAGTGTGTTTACTCCTCCCAACAAGTATCCACAAACCCTTTCAGGTGCTTGTATGCATTTTGACTCGGAGCCTCGGTGAATAATCCCCGTTTCTCTAGCAATGTAAGCATCACATTGGTGATTTAGAAGTTTCTCGGGCTAATGCGAGGTAGGACTATGACACTTGCATATCCCTCATTTGGCAACACCCGATATGGAGCCGCTCTTGGTGGAGGCGGGGGAGGGACGGGAATATTATCATGAGGTGGTGGGCCTCGCCTATTTACTTGAGGTTCAAGAGAAACCTCATCACCTTGGTCATCGTCCACTTCATCCCCCAAAGGCAAATTTCCAAGAGGATCATTGCTGAGAGCCATTTTTGTACCTATAATCAATTCACAAAAAGTTAGTAACCCGGAAGGAAAAGAAGATAAGTCACACACAAAATCAAATATATAGCTAAATCCATTTTTAGCTCCCCGGCAACGGTGCCAAAAATTGATGTCGCCCAAATTCACACCACTAATTAGTATTGTGAAGTGGTCGATGCAATTATAATTATCCAACATGAGTCGGGGTCGATTCCACATAGTGCTTATATTGGATTAGGTATATATCTAGACTAAGTGTATGACGTGCCCAAGATGCACTTCCACATATTTGGTTGTTCCTTTCTACTTCTAAAATATATACTATTACTTGTAAATGAAAAGCTGTAAAATGCTATTTTTGTATTGTTATTTTTCAAGTTTATAAAAGTTTTAGGGTCGTGACTTCCACCTAGGTGGTCACCTAACAGGTTGAGGACTTTAGGGCATGTTTGATTGATCGGGATGTAATATAGCAATCACACGCTATTACCCACTCGATACCCCTCGGTAATTAGAGTGGTTTTTCCCAATTTGGCTTTCTCAAGTCCAAATGGGTAATTCACAAAACAAGTGATAAATGCTCAAGTCGGGTCTTACTATATCTAGATTTGACCCTTTAATTGGGGCTATCAATTTCTTGAGTTCACCCCAATTCCTTGTTAGCCAAGTTTTCCTAGACTTAGTCTCTCTTTCTCAAGTAGAGACTAGGTCAATTAGGCTTGAACTAATCTTTACAACCATTGAATCTAAAATTGAAGCAAGAATTAGGCTAAGTATCACATACCCAATCACAAACAAGCCCTAAATTAAACACCCATTAGGCACCACACTAGGGTTGGGTCACAACCCTAGCTAAGAAATTAGCTACTCATGGATAAAATTGAAGAAACTAACGAAGAAAATAAGATTAACCTCATAATAGATGATAGATGAAAGAAAATCTAATGTTAAAATGACAAGCTATTACAAAGTTACCCAAAACAGTAAAGGAAAAACGGGTATCTACTTTATGTTGTTCAAACTTAACCTAAATTTGTCAAAAAGATATATTTATACCCAGCTAAAATTATCGGACAAAATTACCCCTGCGGATGTTTTGCGGCTGCTCAATTCTGTGTGCGGTCTGCACTTTGAAGCTGACTTGACAGGATGAACTTCTCGGCTGCACAATTCTGGGTTGCGGCCGCACTTCTTCAGATTCTACGAACCGCACATTTCTGAGTGCGGCCACACTCTTGGACTTGAGCTGGACATGAGAGATTTCTGCGAACCGCACATTTTTGAGTGTGCCCGCACTTTTGATCATTGTGTCTGCACAATAATAGTGCGGTCCGCACTTCTTCAGGGACCCAAAACACCATCTCTCTGAACTTCTTCTTCTGCAGCCGCACAATAATTGTGCAGTCCGCACTTTGCACATAAATTTTGTCAGAGGCTCTTCATAATCTGCGGCCACACACAATATTATGCGGTCGCCACTTTTGGTCTTTATGCCTTGTTTTGGTCCTTGTCCAAATTTACTCCTTCTTGAGTTGATTTTCATTGCTTTGGATCATTTCCCAATATTCCTGCAAGAAAGCATATTTCATTAGTTTTCGGGAATAACTTTAAGCATTTTTGAGCTAAAACGAAAGTAAAAGAGTACAAATAAGTCGTCAAAATCCCTACTAATCAGTTGGTCGCTCATCATAGCAATTTCAGGCTAATTGATACCTTGTTGATTGGGTGTATTATGGTATATTTGGGATTTTGTTGTATTAAAGGTCCAGAATTGTAGTTAGGTTATTTTTGAGTTGCTGATTGTATGTTTTTGTTGTATCGCCTATAGTAGGCTGATTGTATTGTGTTGTTGTATCGCCTATAGTAGGCTTAAGTTACTTTAGTTATATAAATGAGAGAGTCATTTGTAGCTTGACAATAACTTCACTGCAGTTGTTGTAGATTAAGGTGAAGTGAGCTGAGTTTAGCATTGTTATTGGAAAGATTTCTATAAGGTATGTTAAGTCTATATCTTATTTCCTTTTGGCATGATCCATATGATGCAACAAAACGAGCAAACAGGTAACTTTCACAAATTGCTATATTCTTAGAAGTACTAGGGTTGCCTATGTTCTTGATTCCCCAAATGTAATATTATTATATCGTTTGTTCATGGGTCTCGAAAAATATGTAAGTTGATAAAGTTTATTTTGTGATATTAACCAAAGGCATATTGATCTTATGACATCCCGAGAGATCTTATTGACTTATTTCTTATACATTGCATTCATTTATACATTACTTTGACCCATGACCAGATAGTGTTATATATATATATATATATATATATATATATATATATATATATATATATATATATATATATATATATATATATATATATATATATATATATATATATATATATATATATATATATATATATATGGAGAAAGGTTACGGTGTTATATACGCACCACCACTTGATCAGTTGGTATATGTTGCTGATTTCACCCCCTGAGGCCGAGATGATATGATGAGATTCCTTCAGAGGCTTGATGGTATTATGTACACATATACCTATGTATGATATGACATTTATACACATAACATGACATTATTAATGTTTCATGATTAAAAGAGATATTCAGGCTTACAAGTTGAGTCCTTTACTTCATGTTTCTTTCATTTCTTTTATATACTGATTTTTATGCCTTACATACTCGGTACATTATACGTACTTACGCCCCTATTGCTTGGGGGCCTATGTTTCATGCCTGCAAATGCATGTAGATAGGATGACGGTCCCCCTTCTTAGGATCCTTTCTCAGCGAGAGTTGGTGTGCTCCACTTGATCTGGAGCTGTTACTAGGTTTTGGTAAGATATTCTTTTACACATATATAGGTATGACAGGGCCCAGTCTCATCCTTTATACAGTTGTACACTCTATTAGAGGTCTGTAAACAGTCATGTACAGTTAGATAGCTTGGGGCCTATGTTTCATGTCTGCAGGTGCAGGTAGATAGGCTGACGGTCCCCTTCTTAGGATCTTTTCTCAGCGAGAGTTGGTGTGCTCCATTTGATCCAGAGCCGCTACTAGGTTTTGGTACGCTATTTTTGTATACATATATGGGTATGACAGGGCCCAGTCCCATATTTTATACAGTTATACACTCTATTAGAGGTCTGTAGACAGTCATGTACAGTTGTATAGTGTGTGGCCTTGTCAGATTCTATTCTAGTGGTCCATACCAGCCTACCGTGTTTCACACTATATATATATATATATATATACATACGCGTGTGTGTGTCTTTTGGGCATGTATTCTCATGTATGTTATCCACATGATTCAACAGTTTATTAACAGATGTTATGCATGACCTACCACTATTTCATGTTTATACCTTAGGCGTATGCTCAGGGGTGTTCGACAAAAAGGACTCAGGTACCCGTCTTGGCCCATCGATTTGGGTCATGACATTTCAAGTGAAGGAAGAGCCTCCAATTCAGAATATGATAAGTCACTAGAACAAGGAGCACAAGGACGTGGTGGAGGCTCTTTTAGAGGCAAAGGACGTGGTAGAGGCTGAAGCAAATCTGGATAGACAAATAGCCGCCGAAGTGGAGTGCAATGATACAATTTCCATAGGTTTGGCCATATAGAATTCATAGCGTTGGTCGAAAACCAAGTTGGTAACAAAGTTAAGGTTCTTCGTGCTGACATAATAGGTGAATTTTTGTCAGAGTTTAAGTAGTTTTGTGAAAAAATGGCATTCACGGGGAATTGACGGAACCATATGATAATAGGCTAGATTCATATAGTTTAGCAACCATTTATGCCCTAACTTTACTATGCTTCACTGTTCTAGGAAGGTTAAATGACGAAAAATGGATGTAATTGTGAATTTTATGTTTTGCAGGAGCAAGTAATGATTATGAGGACATAGGACAGTATTTGGAGCTAAATTAAAGCAAGGAAAGCCCCTCGGAGCTGATTGCGTGTGAAAGAAGAAAGAAAAGAAGAGGTAAATAGTTGATCCACTCTAGCGTGGGCCTAGCGCGACCTTAGTGCGACCACGCTAGAGCAGAAGAACCTGGGCAGTGCTTTATTCGATTAACGCAACCCAAGTGCGGTCTTAGCGCGGCCGCGCTAGTCCAGGAGGCTGCGACAATTTAAAATGCGATTAGTGCAGGCCCATGCGCGGTTCGAGCGCGGCCGCGCTAGTCACTCCGAAATCCGGTAATTTTAGGGGTAAACTTGGAAGTTTGGAGGAAATTCCACTTAACCTACCACTATTTCATCTTTATATCATAGACGTATGCTCAGGGGTGTTCGACAAAAAGGACTCGGGTACCCGTCATGGCCCATCGATTTGGGTCGTGACATTTCAAGTGAAGGAAGAGCCACCAAATCAGAATATGATAAGTCACTAGAACAAGGAGCACAAGGACATGGTGGAGGCTCTTTTAGAGGCAAAGGACGTGGTAGAGGCCGAAGCGAATCTGGATGGAAAAATAGTCGCCCAAGTGGAGTGCAATGTTACAATTGCCATAGGTTTGGCCATATAGAAGCTAAGTGCCGATACAAAAATAATCAAGCAGGTTATGCCGAGGAAGAACAAAGCATGTTTTTCATGGCTCGCTCCACCACCATAGATCATAAGATTGGTGTTTGGTTTGTGGATAGTGGATACACCCATCACATGACCGGTGAAAGAACAGGATTTAAAGACTTAGACGAGACAAAAAAATGCGAATTCGGCTTGGAGATAATAAGAAAATTCAAGACGAAGGTGAAAATAATGTTTATGTCCAAACTACTCAATATAAAGTGAAACTTATCCAAAATATCTTTTTTGCTCCTTGTTAGCCACATAACTTGCTAAGTGTTGGAAATTTGTTGAATAATGGATTCTATGTCTTTTTTGATGATGGCTCGTATATTATTAAGAATAAGAAGTTAGGTTAAATCTTAGCAAATATTCGTATGATAGAGAACAAAATGTTTCAACTTGAAGTTTCAAAAATTGAACAAGCCTCACTTGTTAGTGAGAAAAATCTTGAAGAATCTAAATTGTGGCATTCGCGTTGTGGACACTTGAGTATCAGTGGATTGAGATTATTGGGTCAAAATAAAATAATTTATGGTTTGTCAAATATATAATCTATTGAAAATATATGTGAAGGATGTATATATGGCAAGCAACATCAAAAAAATTTTCTTGTAGGAAGGTCTTGGAGAGCCACTAGTTGTCTTGAAATTGTTCATGCAGATTTGGGTGGTCCTATGAATACAGAATCACTTGCTGGTTCTCGATATTTTTCTGTTACTAACTGATGGTTAAAGTTGGATGAATTGGGTATATTTTTTTAATCTCAAATCAGAATCTTTTGCAAGCTTCAAAAAATTCATAGCGTTGGTTGAAATCCAAGTTGGTAACAAAGTTAAGGTTCTTCGTACTGACAGAATAGGTGAATTTTTGTCAAAAGAGTTTAAGTTGTTTTTGGAAAAAAGGTCATTCACAGGGAATTGACGGCACCATATGATAATAGGCTAGATTCATATAGTTTAGCAACCATTTATGCCCTAACTTTACCATGCTTCACTGTTCTAGGAAGGTTAAATGACGAAAAATGGCTCTAATTGTGAATTTTATGTTTTGCAGGAGCAAGTCGTGATTATGAGGACATAGGATAGTGCTTGTAGCTAAATTAAACCAAGGAAATCCCCTCGGAACTGAATGCGTGTGAAAGAAGAAAGAAAAGAAGAGGTAAATAGCTGATCCACTCTAGCGTGGTCCTAGCGCGGCCACGCTAGAGCAGAAGAAGCTATGCAGTGCTTTATTCGATTAGAGAGACCCAAGCGTGGTCTTAGCGCATCCCCGCTAGTCTAGGAAGCTGCGACAGTTTAAAATGCGATTAGCACGGCCCATACGCGGTTCGAGCGCGACCGCGCTAGTCACTTCGAAATACGGTAATTTTAGGGGTAAACTTGGAAGTTTGGAGGAAATTCATCTTAACCTACCACTATTTCATCTTTATATCTTAGACGTATGCTCAGGGGTGTTTGATAGAAAGGACTCGGGTACACGTCATGGCCCATCGATTGGGTCGTGATATTTCAAGTGAAGGAAGAGCCTCCAATTCAGAATATGATAAATCACTACAACAAGGAGCACATGGACGTGGTGGAGGCTCTTTAGATGCAAAGGACGTGGTATAGGTCGAAGCGAATCTGGATGGACAAATAGCCGCCGAAGTGGAGTGCAATGTTACAATTGCCAAAGGTTTGGCTATATAGAAGCTAAGTGCCGATACAAAAATAATCAAGCAGGTTATGCCGAGGAAGAAGAAAGCATGTTTTTCATGGCTCGCTCCACCTCCATAGATAATAAGATTGGTGTTTGGTTGGTGGATAGTGGCTACTCCCATCACATGACCGGTGAAAGAACAGTATTTAAAGACTTAGATGAGACAAAAAAATGTGAATTCTGCTTGAAGATAATAAGAAAATTCAAGATGAAGGTGAAAATAATGTTTATGTCCAAACTATTCAATATAAAGTGAAACTTATCCAAAATATCTTTTTTACTCCTAATTAGCCACATAAAAAATTTCTAAGTGTTGGAAAGTTGTTGAATAGTGGATTCTATGTCTTGTTTGATGATGGCTCGTATATTATTAAGAAGAAGAAGTTAGGTAAAATCTTAGAAAATATTCTTATGACATAGAAAAAAAATTTTCCACTTGAAGTTTCAAAAATTAAACAAGCCTTAGTTGTTAGTGAGAAAAATCTTGAAGAATCAAAGTTGTGGAATTTGCATTGTGGACACTTGTGTATCAGTGGATTAAGATTATTGAGTCAAAATAAAATAGTTTATGGTTTGAAAAATATATAATCTGTTGAAAATCTATGTGAAGGTTGTATATATGGCAAGCAACATCGAAAATCTTTTCTTGTAGGAAGGTATTGGAGAGCCACTAGTTGTCTTGAAATTTTTCATGCAGATTTGGGTGGTCCTATGAATACAGAATCACTTCCTGGTTCTCGATATTTTCCTGTTACTAACTGATGGTTAAAGTCCGATGAGTTAGATATATTTTTTTAAGCTCAAATCAGAAACTTTTGCAAGCTTCAAAAAATTCATAGCGTTGGTTGAAAACCAAGTTGGTAACAAAGTTAAGGTTCTTCGTACTGACAGCATAGGTGATTTTTTGTCAAATGATTTTAAGTTGTTTTGTGAAAAAATGGCATTCACGGGGAATTGACGGCATCATATGATAATAGGTTAGATTCGTATAGTTTAGAAACCATTTATGCTCTAACTTTACTATGCTTCATTGTTCTAGGAAGGTTAAATGACGAAAAATGGCTCTAATTGTGAATTTTATGTTTTGCAGGAGCAAGTCATGATTATGAGGACATAGGATAGTTTTTGGAACTAAATTAAAGCAAGGAAAGCCCCTCGGAGCTGAGTGCGTGTGAAAGAAGAAAGAAAAGAAGAGGTAAATAGCTGATCCACTCTAGCGTGGGCCTAGCACGGCCACGCTAGAGCACAAGAACCTGGGCACTGCTTTATCCGATTAGCGCGACCCAAGCGCGGTCTTACCACGGCTGCGCTAGTCCAGGAAGCTGCGACAGTTTAAAACGCGATTAGCGCGGCCCATGCGTGGTTCGAGCGCGGCCGCGCTAGTCACTCCGAAATCCGGTAATTTTAGGGGTAAACATGGAAGGTTAGAGGAAATTTCACTTAACCTACCATTATTTCATGTTTATATCTTAGACGTATGCTCAGGGGTGTTCGACAGAAATGACTCCGGTACCCGTCATGGCCCATCGATTTGGGTCGTGACATTTCAAGTGAAGATACAACATCCAATTCAGAATATGATAAGTCACTAGAACAAGGAGAACAAGGACGCGGTGGAGGCTCTTTTAGAGGAAAATGACGTGGTAGAGGCCGAAGCAAATCTGGATGGGCAAATAGCCGCCGAAGTGGAGTGCAATGTTAAAATTGCCATAGGTTTGGCCATATAGAAGCTAAGTGCCGAAACAAAAATAATCAAGTAGGTTATGCCGAGGAAGAAGAAAGCATGTTTTTCATGGCTCGCCCCACCACCATAGATCATAAGATTGGTGTTTGGTTTGTGGATAGTGGCTACTCCCATCACACGACCGGTGAAAGAACAGGATTTAAAGACTTATATGAGACAAAAAAATGCGAATTCGGCTAGGAGATAATAAGAAAATTCAAGACGAAGGTGAAAATAATGTTTATGTCCAAACTATTCAATATAAAGTGAAACTTATCCAAAATATCTTTTTTGCTCCTAGTTAGCCACATAACTTGCTAAGGGTTGGAAATTTGTTGAATAGTGGATTCTATGTCTTCTTTGATGATGGCTCTTATATTATTAAGAATAAGAAGTTAGGTCAAATCTAGAAAATATTCGTATGAAATAGAAAAAAATGTTTCCACTTGAAGTTTAAAAAATTGAACAAGCCTTAGTTTTTAGTGAGAAAAATCTTGAAGAATCTAAGTTGTGGCATTTGCGTTGTGGACACTTGAGTATTAGTGGATTAAGATTATTGAGTCAAAATAAAATAGTTTATGGTTTTCCAAATATATAATCTGTTGGAAATATATGTGAAGGTTGTATATATGGCAAGCAACATAGAAAATCTTTTCTTATAGGAAGGTCTTGGAGAGCCACTAGTTTTCTTGAAATTGTTCATGCAGATTTGGGTGGTCCTATGAATACAGAATCACTAGCTGGTTCTCGATATTTTTCTCTTACTAACTGATGGTTAAAGTCGGATAATTTGGGTATATTTTTTTAAGCTCAAATCAGAAACTTTTGCAAGCTTAAAAAAATTCATAGCGTTGGTTGAAAACCAAGTTGGTAA
>ML309909.1:0-16289 GCA_005239505.1 Nicotiana paniculata | reverse complement strand
TAATGCACATAAAATGTAAGGTATATCACATGTTAAACTATGCAATTTAGTCTCGCATCAAGGTCCAAGAAGATTTATGCAATTAAGGTTCGGTGGAGGGGTCAACCAGTCAAGGAGGTTTCTTGGGAGACCGAGGAGGACGTGCGGAGCAGATATCCACACATATTCGGCACTCTAGGTACGATTCTAGACCAGCTCGAGGAAGAACATTTGTTTAAGAGGTGGAGAATGTAACGACCTGACCGGTCAATTTTCTTTCTAGATCCCTGTTCCCCTAACTAATACTCCCTGCGTGTGCTTTTACTGCAACTTGCGGGGATGGTTAGTTCGGGCTTGGAAGGGTTCAGGTTGAAATCGGAACACTTAGGTCCTTAATATTGGCTTAAAATGGTTAAGTTTGACATGAGTCAACATTTTGAGTAAACGACCTCAGAACCACGATTTGACTGTCCCAATATGTTTCTATGATGATTTTGGACTTGGGCGTATGTTTGGATCGGGTTTCGGATGAGCCAGGAGCATTTTGGCGCTTCAAGTTTGGTTTGGAGTAGGTTTTGGTGTTATCTAGGTCTGTTTGGGATTCCGAGCCCATGAGAAGTTTTGTACGGTGATTAAAGACTTGCACGCAAAATTTGGTGTCATTCTGAGTAGTTTAAGTATGATTCGGCGCGTTCACAGTAAGTAGGAAGAACTTGAAATTCGTAAGTTGATTTGATTTAGTTTGGGGCACAATTCTAAGTTTTGATGTTGTTTTATGTGTTCTGAGGGGTCGAGCAAGTCCGTCTTATGATTGGCAACTTGTTGGTATGTTTGGGCGAGGCTCCGAGGGCCTCAGGTTCTATTCGAACGAAATGCGGAACATGGTGGAACTTGGAAGGAGGGTTAAAGCAGCAGGGGTTCTGGTGCAATCGCACCTACGAAGGATCTGCTGTAAATTCGAGCTCGCAGAAGCAAGCCAATAACCATAGAAGAAGCTTGGCATGGACTAGGCAATGGTCGCAGAAGTAGAGCAGGAACTACACCTGCGAACACGCAAGTGCGAGGAAGTCGATCACATAAGCGAATGGGTGCCAGCCAGCCTGGGTTCGTAGGTGCGACATATTCGCCGCAGGAGCGGGCTCGCAGAATCGAGGCTTTGTCCGCGGAATCGAAAATGCAGACCTAGACATGGTCCACACCTGCTATGATTTTGTCCATAGAAGCGGAGCCGCGGGTGCGACAGTGTGATCGCAGGTGTGAAAATTGTTGAGGCAGTAAGGTCCATTTAATGTCGGGACTTAGGCTTTTTGGTTTATTTCTTTCACTTGTTGGATGATTTTTGAGCTCTTGGAAGAGGATTTTTGACGTAGCTCTTAGAGATAAGTAATTTCTATGCAACGGGAGTTTAATACATGCATTTTGGATAGATTCTTAACAAATAAATTGTAGAAATTGTGAGTTTAGTTGAAAAACCTAGATTTTGATAAAAATGGGATTTGACCACGAAAATTATTATGGAATTAGGAAAATTATATATTTGAGTTCGTGAGGTCACGGGTAACATTTATCTTTGAAAATTTCGAGAATCCGGGGAAGTGGGTCCAAGGGTGAATTTTATGAATCTTCTAATTTGGGTTGGGTAATTACTCTAATAGCTAAATTATGAACTTATGAGTGGATATTGATTAATTTATATAATATTTGTCTAGCTACTAACCATGCTTAAGTCCGGGTACTTTTAGGATCCAAATCATGAAATACTTATATTATTTCCACTCTACTTATTAATTTAGGAGCCTAAATTATATTCGAACATGATAAAGGACTCGTAAAGGCCGAATTTCACTTACTTTGAGTTTTGGTCGGTTATTTGACCGTTAGTAGAAATTGTGCTTCCTTGTGTACTAGTCTTGTGATAACTTTTTTATTGGATGTTCATAGAGTATTCCTTCTTCCAGTGGAGCAGGCCGAACGCCTCGGCAGTATAATAAATGCATCTATGGTTCCTGTCGTTCGACCCTCGGTACTGTATGCATTATTCTAGATCGGGTCGTACGACCTCGGCATAAATCGTGCGTGATAATGCTTGGAGCCAGAATACACTTGATATTATTTTATGACTTGAGAGATTATAATTTATTTAATAGCCTGAAATTGTTGAAGTTAGCATGTGTTAATTGGTGATTTTTATATTGACTATCAGTTAAAGAGCCATTTATTCATTTCTTGTTACTGTGTTATTATTATTATTCATGTATTCCGTGCCTATTTAGAATTTTTGTATTTTTATTATCGGACTCTAGTAAGTGTCGATGTCGACCCCTCGTTACTACTTCTTCGAGGTTAGACTGGATATTTACTGGGCATGTTATTTAAGCAGTCATGCTACACTTTTGCACTAATCGTGTAGGATTTGAGGTAGGTGCATCTGGTAGTCATTCAGACGCCCACCCCCATTACCCTGAGGCATAGTGGTGAGATGCTTTCTGAGTCCTTTTTGCAGCATCCGCAGTCTCTCCTTTGTATTTACTTTCTCTCTATCATATTTTAGACTTTAGCATAGGTGTTTTGTATATTCTACTAACGCTCATACACTTCTGGCACCGGGTCTTGAACCAGACACTTTATGGTTTTGAGTATTTATTTCACCACATTTGCTCTTTCATTAGTTTACATTTTACTTTATTAATTTTTTTCACTCCTCATTATTTATTAAATATAAATCAACTATTTTGAAGGTATTAAAAGGAACAAATACATGGCTAGTTCATTGTTGGGTTGCCCAGCGGCGACGTTGTGTGTCATCACGGCCTATAAGGGGAATCGGATCGTGAGAGCTTTGAAGAGAGAACCATCTTTAAACCCAAGGGAAAAAGAGTAGGATTCACATTGAATCCAGAACAGTATAAAAACATCTTATGTCATTTAATTTCCGCACTATACATTCTGTCTTTATCCTTGACCTCGCATCTATTTCTAGTCGACTAATTGGTAAATTTGTCAACTACTTAGTTATAAAAATATAAATACGACAATCCCCTCCCCCCACACACACACTTGTACTTTAAATTGGTACCGTTTTCGCGAAAGGTCTTCGTGTTCGCGAAAAAGGGCAGCATCTTGTTACATCTCGTATTTTCGTACGTTAAAGTTTTGTCTTAAGTTAATTGACTAGACTCATGGATGAGATTTTCTTGAGATTATAAGCATTTATGCTATTCATAACAAGCAATAAGTAAGTTTCGTGTAAGATAAAGGGTAAACGAATTAAAGAAAATGAGTTTCGTTGAAGATTGTTGATTTATGATAAAATATGATCCGAGCTATAATACCCGGTATTTATGGACTAGTGCAATACAAGGTACTATATGACCATGATATTAAGGTGTACAAGGTATGTTAAAAGTGAGTAGTATTTTAAGTAAGTTGATATAATTCTTAATTATGTGGGTAATTGGTTAATTATTAGGTAATGGATATTACCTAATTAATCAGGGATATTTTGGATAAGGATTAAATTTCATTATGTGGCAACCCCCCTTCAAACTAAGTGACTCTTGCCTTTAGACCATTGAATTAAGAGGACACATGGATAATATCCTAATCCATTCCATGCAAACACGTAGAAAGGGAGTTATACTAGTCATTCCTACACATATCTTCAATTAAGAACAATATTCATTTGGTAAGTTATACTAGTCATTCATACACTTATCTTCAATTAACAACAATATTCATTTGGTAAGGGAGTTGCATAGAAAGGAAAAGCCAGGAATGAAAGGAGGGGATTTGGAAATTCATACGAGACTCCATATTATAATAGCAATGGAATTTTGTGATTCTAAGGGAATACGGTGCAATCTTTCTCAAGAATATCATACGGATTTTTCCCTACTCCAGGTATGTTAAGACTAAGCCCTTCCTTCAATTTGGCATAATCTGGTAAATACATGTGTTTGATAACGAGGCATAAAGAGAAGTTCATTCTCCCAAACTTAAGTACGTTATCCCAGTCTCATAAATTACAGTAGTCTCCCTTATTGGGACTTTATATTCAATTGAGTATTGTCTTTTTCCAGTCAAAAGAGAAGAGCTATATATATATATTGTATTTTCCAGTCAATTGAGTATTATATATATATATATATACAGTATTACAGTATTTTCACCACCTTCGAGCTATAATCGGTGGGCAGGCCCCTATTGGGTAAGTTATATACCAAGCCTACTGTGGCCGAGCGCCTATGAGCAAGCCTAGTTGGCCGAGATACAGAGCCTAGTATGGTTGAGCGCCTATGAGTGAGCCTACTACAGTAGAGCAGTTCTATATATCGAACCTTATAGGGCCGGACAACTATTTTACTTACTATATTGAGAGAGTTGAGTCAGTATCAGCTGACGTCCCTTTTTTCTGGGGACGCTACACTTCATGCTTGCAGGTTCATACAGACAAACGAGTAGACCTTCTAAGTAGGTGTTGCCCGAGTTCAGCTTTATCGATAAGCTCCACGTCCTTCGAAGTTGTAGGGTCTAGAAATTATGTGTGCATCTTGTGTATATATGTACATAGGTTATAGGTAGGTCGGGGCCCTGTTCCGATCACGGTACATCCACCAGTAGAGGCTTGAAGACATATCCTGTCAGTTAGTGCAGTATGTTGAGCTTGTAGGCCTTGTATATATATTTTTTTGGTTTGTCAACTTTAGCAGTTATGACGGACTTGCCAGCCCAACTTTATATTGATGTTTAGTCAGCATTAGTTTCTATTAAGTCTTATATTTGGCTTCGCAAGTTGTCTTCCAATGTGTCCCATGGCCAAATTATGACATTATATGTTCAGGGTCCCTTAGTCACAAGTTGGTACGCAAGGATAGGTGAGGCACCAGGTGCCGGTCTCACCCCCCCGATATATCAGAGCAGTTTTGTCCTTGGGAGTCTACAAGCCGTGTCTAGTAGGGTCTTCTTTATAGATGTGTTATGCACCAAATTATATAAGCAGGGGACTACAGGGCATTTAAGAGTTGGTTACTCTTCTTTTAAATCTAAATCGTGTTGTAGAACTGAGTAATAGGAAATTTGAGTTAAACTTACGTGTTGGCGTTCGCATGCACAGATAACGGTGACTAGGAAGGCAACGGCTAGCCAGATGAGAGATATAGCAGTAGGTAAGGGGACTAGCAGGGTACCCCCAGTAGATGGGGCCCAACCTGAGGCCCATGGAGAGACCCTACCCAGCCATTACTGGCTCCTCCACCACCTAAGGGGATTCCTAGGGAGACCGAATATCCAGTCCCTCCTCCGCTTTCATCAGATCAGGACTTGAGGAGTGCGGTGCATTTGTTGACGCAGTTGGTATCTACCCAGCAACAAGCTAGGGCATCCACTAGTGCAGGATCTTCTGAGGGGTCTGGGAGTTCAAGGGTGGTCCGAGAGTTTATTGCTTTGAGTCCCCCAGAGTTCACGGGGACAGATTAGAGGGAGGACCCACAAGATTTCATAGATCAGCTTCACAGGATCTTTCGGGTTATGCATGCCACGGATAAAGAGGCAGTTGAGCTAGCAGCTTTTCGACTCCGAGATATAGCCATCCTTTGGTACGAGGCACGGGAAAGGTCCAGGGGACGTGATGCACCTCTAGCTATTTGGGAGAAAATTTTGGATGCCTTCGTTGACCAGTACTTACCGCAAGAGATCCGATAAGCTCGAGTCGATCAGCTTCTAGCCCTCAAGCAAGGCAATATGAGTGTTCGAGAGTACAGTCTCTATTTTGACTCATTGGTCAGATATGCACCATCTATAGTTTCTACTATGCAAGATAGGATTCACATGTTTATAGTAGGGTTGGCCCCATAGTTGACCGAGGCACGTGCCACCGCTGAATTGCAGGATAGTATGGATATCTCCCGGATTCAGGAATTCGCCCAAAATATAAAAATAGGTAGGCATCAGCAGCAAGGTACAGAGAGGAATGAGTTAAGACAGCATAAGAGGATGAGATTGCCAAGTCTTGGGAACAGTCTTAGAGTAGTTATAGGCCTCAGTACTTCAAACGTCCACCTAGGCCTTTGCCACCTTAGTTACAGGGTTTACAGGTATAACCGTTATAATCAGTCAGGACCAGGTGAGAGCTCACGGGCGTCGGGTTTGCAGCGATAACAAGGTTCAGGGCAAACATGGTCATTTCTGCCGTGGTGTGACATCTGTGGTAAAGGACACTTGGGATAATGCCGAGTTGGTTCCGATGCTTGTTATACATGTGGACGTCTGGGGCATATGATGCAAGATTTCCCAAATAGAGATTCTGGGGGTATTGCACAACCAGCGAGTTCAGCAACATGATCATCTATGTTTGTGCATCCTTCAGGGTGCGAGTCTCAGTCTTCGGCTGATAGAGGTCGAGGTAGAGGTAGAGGTTCCAGTTCATGTAGTAACCAGAATTGTAGTTATGCTTTAGCGGGTCGACAGGATCAGGAGCCTTCACTAGACGTTGTGACAGGTATGTTGACCATTTGCTCTCACGATACTTATGCCTTGATAGACCCAGGATCTATTTTACTGTGTATTACCCCATTTGTCGCGTGGAAGTTTGGTATAGTGCCTAAAATACTAAGTGATCCTTTTGTGGTATCTACATCGGTCGGAGAATCGATTATTGCTAGACGGGTTTACCGAGGTTGTACGGTGATAGTTTGTAGTCCCTCGTCCTCAGCCGACCTAGTTGAGCTAGAGATGTTGGATTTTGATGCTATCATGGGCATGGACTGGTTGACATCTTCCTATGCCACAGTTGATTGTCGAGAAAAGACAGCTAGATTTCATTTTCCGGGTGAGCCAGCCCTTGAATGGGTAGGTAATATAGCGACACCCAGAGGTAGGTTTATTTCCTATATGAAGGCAAGGAAAATGATTGCAAAAGGGTGCATTTATCATATTGTGCGAGTTAGAGATACAGATGCTGAGATACCTACACTTCAGACTATTTCAGTAGTCAAAGAGTATGCGGATGCGTTTCTAGATGAACTTCCAGGTGTTCCTCCAAAGCGAGAGATTGATTGGCATCGATTTGCTTCCGGGAACTCAACCAATATCCATACCTCTATATATAATGGCACCTTGCCGAATTGAAGGAGTTGAAGGAGCAGTTAAAATATTTGCTGGAGAAAGGTTTTATCATGCCCAGTACCTCACCTTAGGGTACACCGGTACTATTTGTACGGAAGAAAGGCGCCTCGCTGAGGATGTGTATCAATTATAGGCAGCTGAACAAGGTAATTATCAAGAATAAGTATCCACTTCCAAGGATAGATGACTTGTTTGATCAGTTGTAGGGAGCTATATGTTTTTCAAAGATATATTTGAGGTTGGGGTACCACCAGGTCAGAGTTCGGGAGAAATATATTCCCAATATAGCCTTCAGGACCCAATATGGCCACTTCGAGTTCCTTGTCATGTCCTTCAGGTTGACGAATGCACCTGCCGTATTTATAGACTTGTTGAATAGCCTATTCCGACAATTTTTAGATTTGTTCATGATAGTATTTATTGATGATATTTTGGTTTATTCACATTCAGAGGATGAGCATACAGACCACCTACGAGTGGTACTACAAACCCTCTGTGATAGTAAATTTGTATGCTAAGTTTTCTAAATGTGAGTTCTGATTGAAGTCTGTAGCATTTTTTGTGCACATTGAATCCGATGGAGGTATAAAGGTAGACACTCAGAAGATTGAGGATGTGAAATCCTAGCCTAGACCTACCACTCCAACAGAGGTTCATAGCTTTCTAGGCTTAGTAGGATACTATCGGAGGTTCGTAGAAGGTTTTTCTTCCCTTTAGGCATCATTAATGAAGTTGACACAGAAAGCAACTAAGTGTCAGTGGACAAAGGCTTGCGACCAGAGTTTCCAAGAGCTTAAGAATAGGTTGACTCAGCGCCAGCTCTAGCACTTCCAGAGGATCCAGATGGTTATGCCATGTATTGCGATGCCTCAGGTGTCGGTTAGGGTGTGTCCTGATGCAACGTGGGAAAGTAATTGTGTACGCTTCAAGGCAGTAAAGGAAGCACGAGCATAATTATCCGACCCACGACCTCGAGTTAGTTGTGGTTGTCCATGTACTTAAGATATGGCGGCATTATTTATATGGTGTTCATATTGATGTATTCACAAATCATAAAAGCCTGCAATATATCTTCAAGCAAAAAGAGTTGAATTTGCGACAGAGGCGTTGGCTTGAGTTATTGAAATATTATGATGTTAACATTCTCTACCACCCAGGGAAAGCTAATGTTCTAGCATATGCCTTAAGTCGTCGATCTATGGGTAGCTTAGCACATGTAAAGGACGAGAAAAGACAATTAACTAGAGAGATTCATCAATTGGCTTGTTTGGGGGTTCGGTTAGTAGACTCTGGGAATGATGGATTTGTACTCCAAAATACTGCAAAATCATCTCTCATAGCTGATGTAAAGGAGAGGCAGTATGAGGAACCAGAGTTGGTAAAGTTGAGAGAACGAGTTCTGTAGAAGAAGAATTCGTTGTTAGAGCTCAAGGGACATGGGGTTCTCAGATATAGGGGTCATCTTTGTGTTCCAGATGTAGCAGGGATACGAGACAAGATTATGTCAGAGGCACATTATTTGTGGTACTCCATTCCTCCTGGGTCGACGAAGATGTACCATGACATTAAGGATGTGTACTAGTGGAACGATATGAAGAAGAACATTGTTGAGTTTGTCGCTCAGTTTCCTAGTTGCAAGCAGGTGCAGGTAGAGCACCAGAAGCCCTGAGGGCTACTGCAGACTATAGAGATCCTGACGTGGAAATGGGAGGCGATAAACATGGACTTTGTCACAGTTTTACCTCGTTCTCATCGTAAGTTTGATTCTGTATGGGTGATAGTCGATAGGCTCACGAAATCACTCATGTGCTACCGTTCAGATCTACATATACAGCAGAATATTATGCAAAGTTATATATTAAGGAAATAGTGCGGCTACACGGAGTACCAGTATCTAATATATCTGACCATGGGGCCCAGTTTACAGCACATTTTTGGAGGTCATTTCAGAGAGGTCTAGGGACTCAGGTGAATCTCAGCACAGCTTTTCATCCACAAACTGATGGACAAGATGAGCGCAAAATTCAGATGCTCAAGGATATGTTACGAGCATGTGTGTTGGATTTTAAAAGAAGTTGGGATGAACATTTACCTCTTATCCAGTTGCATATAATAACAGTTACCATTCCAGTATCCAGATGGCTCTGGACGAGGCTTTGTATGGGCATAAGTGCAGATCTCCTATAGGGTGGTTTGATGTTGGAGAATCTGGGTTACATGGGCCAGACCTGGTTCAGCAGGCTGTAGAGAAAGTAAAGCGTATCTGGGAGCAACTGTTGACAGGCCAGAGTCGCAGAAGTCATATTCTGACGTGCGGTGACGAGACTTAGAGTTCGGGGTTAATGACTAGGTATTCTTAAAGGTGTCACCTATGAAGGGCGTGATGAGGTTTGGCAAGAAAGGCAAGCTTAGCCCACGGTATATTGGGCCTTATAGGATCATTTGGAGAGTGGGGCAAGTAGCATATGAATTAGAATTGCCCTCGAAATTGAATTATGTCCATCCGATTTTTCAAGTATCTATGTTATTGAAGTGCATTGGCGATCCTACCCGATTGGTGCCCATAGATGATGTACAGATTACGGAGGACTTGTCATACGAGGAAATTCCAGTTGCCATCCTAGATCAACAAATCCGTAAGCTGAAAAATAAGGAGGTAGCCTCCATGAAGGTTTTATGGAGAAACAAGAATGTGAAAGAGATGACGTGGGAAGCGGAGGAAGAAATGAAGTCTAAATAACCCCACCTATTTCAAACTGAAGATATCGCTCGAGGTGGGATACCTCAGCACAGCTCTATTCAGGCCAGTAGGTCATTAGGTAAGCTCTTATTTTTACTTTCAGAATTATAATTGACAGTTGTATGAGGCCAAGTGTTGCTATTTACAGACATTGGCCATGTGTGGCATGAATAGTATGTTTTCTGGCTGCGTACATGTTGGTTTAGTCTAGTGTGCGGAGGATACTTTGGCAAAAAAATTCCCAAAATCTCTAAGATTAACATTCGAGGATGAATGTATCTAAGGGGGGGAAGGATGTTACATCTCGCGTTTTCGTACGTTAAAGTTTCGCCTTCAGTTAATTGATATAGACTCGGGGATGAGATTTTCTTGAGATTACAAGCATTTATGTTATTCATAACAAGAAATAAGTAAGTGCCGTGAAAGATAAAGGGTAAACGAATCAATGAAAAAGAGTTTCGTTGAAAGTTGTTGATTTGGGATAAAATACAGTTCGAGCTATAATACCTGGTATTTTTGGACTAATGCCATACAAGGTACTATATGACATGAGAGTAAGGCGTACAAGGTATGTTAAAAGTGATTAGTATTTTAAGTAAGTTGAGATAATTCTTAATTATGTGGGTAATTGATTAATTATTGGGTAATGTGATATTACCTAATTAATTAGGGTTATATAGGATAAGGATTAAATTTCATTATGTGGCAGAACCCCCCCCCCCCCTTTCAAACTAAGTGACTCTTGCCTTTAGACCATTGAGTTAAGAGGACACATGGATAATATCCTAATCCATTCCATGCAAACACGTAGAAAGGGAGTTATACTAGTCATTCCTACACATATCTTCAATTAACAACACTATTCATTTGGTAAGTTATACTAGTCATTCCTACACTTATCCTCAATTAACAACAAGATTCATTCGGTAAGGGAGTTGCATAGAAAGGAAACGGCAGGAACGAAAGGATGGGATTTGGAAATTCATACGAGACTCCATATTATAATAGCAACGGGATTTTGCAATTCTAAGGGAGTGAAGTGCAATCTTTCTCAAGAATATCATACAGATTTTTCCCTACTCCAGGTATGTTAAGGCTAAGACCTTCCTTCATTTTGGCATGATATCATAATTACATGTGTTGGATAACGAGGCATAAAGAGAAGTTCATACTCCCGAACTTATGTACATTATCCCAGTCTCATAAATTACAGTAGTCTCCCTTATCGGGATTTTATATTCAATTGAGTATTGTCTTCTTCCAGTCAAGAGAGAAGAGGTTCTATATATATACAGTATTATAGTATTTTCACCACCATCGAGCTATAATCGGTGGGTAGGCCCCTATTGGAAACCCTCTGATCAGATGGTAAGTTATATACCGAGCCTACTGCGGACGAGCGCGTATGAGCGAGCCCAGCTGGCCGAGATACAGAGCCTAGTATGGTCGAGCGCATATGAGCGAGCCTAATACGGCAGAGAATTTATATATATACCGAGCCTTATAGAGCCGGACAACTATTTTACTTACTATATTAAGAGAGTTGGGTCAGTATCAGCATGTAAGCATATCTTCAGATTATCTTTAACTCCCAGTTACTTCAATTATTATATTATCAGTTCAGTTTCAGCTTTCAGTTATTTTATTATCTTGCATACTCGGTATATTATTTTGTACTAACGTCCCTTTTCTGGGGACACTGCATTTCATACGTGTAGGTTTAGACAGACAGACGGGTAGACCTTCTTAGTAGGTGTTGCCCAAGTTTAGCCTTATCGGTAAGCTTCACATCCTTCGGAGTTGCCGGGTCTAAAATTTTTGTGTACATCTTGTGTATATAAGTAAAAATGTTATGGGTAGGCCGGGGCCCTGTTCCAATCATAGTACATCCATCAGTAGATGCTTGTAGACGTATTATGTCAGTTAGTGCAGTATATTGGGCTTGTAGGCCTTGTATATATATTTTGTTGGTTTGTCAGGTGTAGAGGTTATGATGGCCTTGCCGGCCAAGTTTTATATTGATGTTTAGTCAGCGTTATTTCCACTTAGTCTTATATTTGGCTTCCCAAATTATCTTGAAATGTGGCTCATGGCCAAAGTATGACATTATATGTTCAGGGTCCCTTAGTCGTAAGTTGGTACGCAAGGATAGGTGAGCACCGGATGTCGGTCTCACCCCTCCTCAGGTTCGGGGTTTGACACATCTGGACAGTAGTTTGGCCTTTGTGATCGTGAAGTGGGTCCTGCGATCGCAAAGTGTATAACTGGGCAGATTCATCAAATACTCTCTTTTGAGGGTTTGAGTTATTTTATCACATTTAGAGATTAGGAGCTCGAATTTAGGTGATTTTGGAGGGTACTTTCACAAATTGGACTTAGCTAAGTGTACTTTACTCGGATTTGGTTAGTATTCATGATTCCAATATTGATTTTAGCATTTGAATGGTGAATCTAAGTGGAAAAAAATAGGCATTTTGGTAAAACTTTTCTAAAATGAAAAATGAGGATTTGAACCCCGATTTAGAGTTTGATTTAGATGAAACTAGTATTTATGGACTCGTAGTGAGTTTTGTGGGGTTTTGGGGTGTGGGCCCGAGTTGAATTTTTGATTATTGATAAAGATTGAAGCTTTATGTCATGCCCCAACCTGGGGAGGCGTTGTTGGCACCCGGTGTCGTACTAGCCCAAGCAAACCACTCTGTAACTTATTTATTTTTCTTCTGTAACTATCGTGGGCCAACATGGACAACATTAGGGGTGGTCATAAAATCCGAAAAATCGAATTCCGAACCGAACCGAATTAATTCGGTATTTCGGTTTTGGTTTTTTCGGTTTTTCGGTTTATTTCGGTACGAAAATTTCGGTATTTCGGTAATTCGATTCGGTATACGGTATTGGAATTTTGGTATTTCGGTATTTCGGTATTTCGGTATACCGAAATAGTATAGTCCGAGCAAAACTTCTTCTTTTTTAATTTTTTTGCCCAATAACCTTAAGCTCACACCCCAAAAGTCCAAGACACCTATTAATTTAATATTTCTCGTATTATTACTAATATAACAAAAAAAGTAAAATTGATATCTTAAACTATGAGTAGAAAAGTATTTAGAATCAATAGAAAAGGTTTCCTTTTCGATGACTTATTTTGCAAACTTTAAATTAGAAAGTAAGATAGTTACTACTATTTCAATTTGAATATTTAGCTAACATTATTTCGATAAAGACCATTTAACAAATAGATTGACTGACCATTTTCAGATTAATACAAGTTGTATTGGTTTCAAAAGTCGAAGAGCTACAGATTTGAATAAGCAGAAGCCTCGTAACATAGATTTGGTTTAAACCGAAACCGTACCGAAACCGTACCAAAACAAAATAAGACATATGAACCGTACCGAAATATTTTGGTATGGTATTTTGTATACACAATTGATAAACCGAATACCGAAATACCGAACCGTAATTTTTTAATACCGAACCGAAGTACCGAATGTCCACCCCTAGCCACAACTCATAATGTATAACTATAAGTGGGCAAACATTGTATCAATGAACCATCGTTCTTAAAACATGAGTAAATATGGGCCGTCAAGGCCTCTGACATACTATACAAAATGAACCTCTATCTAGAAAGCCTTTAAGATTATTTGACATCAAATGGGATAGGGTACCGGCCCACCCATAAGTCTGTAATAAAACTCTGATACGATGACTCATAGACTCGCATGCACTCTGAATGAGATGGAGTCTTACTGATCCTTCGCTGAATGTCAATCTCGTACTATGAGAGCTCGTCAAATTGATTATCTACACCTGCAGGCATGAATGCAGCGTCCCCAACAAAAGGACGTCAGTACGAATAATATTCTGAGTATGTAAGGCAGAACTAAAACATAACAATAAGTCAACATTAATTAAAGACATATAAGAATCAACCTGAATCTCTGAACTGCCACCGTATATGCATACTGATTATAATTACATATATAATGCATCTCTTTGAGACTATTTCTATTATCCATATTGTATGATTCATGACACCCAATTGATCAGTGTAACTTCCCGACCGGCCGTTGCACAGTGGTAAATGTATGACTGCCCAACCGGTGGTAAATAATGATACATAACTGCCCAACCGGTGGTAATTTCCCGACCAGCCGTAGCCCGATGGTAAATGCATGTCTGCCCAACCGGTCGTAGCACGGTGGTAAATGTATAACTGCCCAATCTGCCGTAGCTTGGTGGTAAATGCATGATTGCCCGACCAGCCGTAGCTCGGTGGTAAATGTATAACTGCCCAACCGGCCGTAGCCCGATGGTAAATGCATGAAGATGCATGTATCACTATATAATAAACATTAACATCTTTCTCAAATACCTCAATAGAGACTTAGGAACATACTTAGACATGCTTGAATATCATTTTACATGAATGAAATAACATAGACATCCTTAACTGCTAAGAGTAGAACTACTTATGGAATAGTATTTTGTTTATGTATCATTGCTTGGATCATGCCAAAAGAAAGAAGGAATAGCCTTACATACCTGAGCCGATTCTCTTGACAACCTCTCTAACACACATCTTTTGCAAAAATACGTAACGGCGGATAGAAGTACGAAAAAATCTGTATGATATTCTTGAGAAAGATTGCACCGTGCTTTATCGCATTATGAAATTCAAAAGAAATATTTTGAGGCTCCATTGTTAGCAAGCTTAGCATAACGTTGCTGGTTTAATTCTAAGCATGCCATAACTTCTCTTATTTTCTAAGTTACATTACCAAATAAAGATACCAAGAAAAGGTAATTATCCAAAAAAAAAAACTTTGCGTGTAATCAAGGCATTCATGTGTCATGACTCATCATGGTCATTAACTCCACCTTGGCCTAGCTTAGTGCCATGTGGCAGCCCACACAAAAGAAATCTTCATCCCCTTAATCCAATTTAATACCATAATTATTCCCACCATTAATCAATTATCCGCATAATTAGACATTATCTCAAATTACTTATAATACTACTCATTTTTAACACACTTTGTACCTCTTGCTATCATGGTCATGTGGTACCTTGTGTGGTACTAGACCATAAATATCGGATATTATTGCTCGGACCGTATTTTATCTCAAAATGACAACCTTCGAAGAAACTCATTTTCTTCGATTCGCTTACCCTCTCACCTTCACGAATTTACTTATCACTTGCTTGAAATAGCATAATGCTTATAATCTCCAAATAATCTTGTCCTTGAACTGATGTCTTATCTTACGACAAATTCATCGTACAATACTACAGGGTGTGACATCGTCGTAATATAATCCTGTGGAGCATAACATCATCGTAATACTGCAGTGCGTTACATCATCATAATATAATACTGCGGAGCATAACATCATCGTAATATTGCAGGGCATAACATCATTCCCCCGTTTGAAACATTCGTCCTCGAATGTTGACTGACGCACTTATCATTTTCATAACATATGTCTTCCGAATACTTTAGTACCCTCCTTGCCATCTAGGCAATTATTCTATGAATAATTTCAAAGGCCAGGGCATTCCCCCTTTAGGCCTCTTTCTCACACCATGACTTGTGGTCGGAATCCTTACAATCTCATAACTGTTTCTGACCTTGTAAATGCGCCTATGCGACTCTTCTCTCCTTTGTAAACTAAACTAAAGCCCAACCTCTATCTGATGTCTGGACTATTCACAACCTTTTGTACTTGAGTATCTCGTATCTTCTTCACCTTTACCTTACTTTCTTTCAATCTCGCATCGTATCTTATATTTCTTTCATATCCTCCCTTCAATATAGGTGGAAATTACGCCTTAAAGCTTTACTGTGATAGCACCTCTAGTGCATCAAAATTCGGTGGAAGCTTTATACTGACTTCTTACGACTTAGCTCTATGGCATGATCTGGAAACAAAGAAGGGTAACATTTCCTAAATGACCTATAGCCTCTGATGCGAGACTAAATTGCATAGTTTAACATGTGATATACCTTATATTTTATGCGCATTAATGATAAAAATACACTTGTTATGTGCTTAATGGAGTTTATTTTATGTGTAGCTGAATTGGAGATGGAAACGGAGCTAAAGGGATGCAAATACGTCGAAAATACGCAAAAGAAGATGCTCGGGCGATAGCCGNATGTGCTTAATGGAGTTTATTTTATGTGTAGGTGAATTGGAGATGGAAATGGAGCTAAAGGGATGCAAATACGTCGAAAATTCGCAAAAGGAGACGCCCGGGCGATAGCCGGGCGTTTGCCCCCTAAAGCCAGGCCCCCTCTGGCGTTAGGGGGGCGTTTACCCCATAAAGCCTGCCCCCCTGGCGTTAGGGGGGCGTTAGGGCCATAACTCCAGGGGCCCCCGGCGTTAGGGGGGCGTTAGAGCCCAAACGCCAGGGGTCTCCAGTTTCGCCCAAGTCCGAGTT
>ML309904.1:0-37857 GCA_005239505.1 Nicotiana paniculata | reverse complement strand
CCCAGATTATATTTGCAGCGCCCGTTTAGTCTTTTTATAAGACATAGTTGAGCGTGATCAAACTTCATCATAGTAATCGGGTAGCAGGAGATGATAGTATGTTCCCGCTGAATAATATGAGCAAATCCTACCTAAAGGAAGTTGCGAAGTATTATTTATGTTGCACGGGGTGATCCTTTAGGCTAAAAAACTTAGGACCCCCTCTTTTTATATACTTGCTTAAATCAATGTAGTTGTACCTTTATAATTGTTAAGGATTTGTACCAATTCTCATTGTGTTATAATAACTCCTTCGATTTTTATATCCTCTTTATTTATTTGATCACCTATCCTAATTACATAAACAACATAGTTTTAAATTCGGTCGGGACCCACAGTTGTGGACCTCAAAGAGTGACTAACACCTTCTCTGTGAGGTAATTTGAGCTCTTACCCGATCTTTGGTGATGTTGACTAGACAAACAGAGTTATTTGCAAATAGGTTCCCTAACGCACCTTAAAATCGTTAGGTGGAGACTATTCTATTTTAATACCCATTTAAAAGAGTTGTCACATGTCAAAACTCGCTTTCTCAAGAAAACGGGGCGCGACAATATCCCAGTAAGGCTCGGACCTGACTTTATCACTACTCTATCGAGGTTAAACTTGGTACTTACTGGGTATCGTTGTGGTGTACTCATGCTACTCTTCTGCACATGTTTTGTGTGTATATCCAGGTGCCTGTTATTAACCCATCCTATTAGGTGAGAGTGTCTGCTGCTGTACGGAGACTTCAACGTACATCTGCCGCGTACACAAACCTCGGAGTCCCTTTTATTCCCTCCTTTCCGTATTTTACTTAGATTATGGTGTATAGAGATACTGGTTCATTTTTGTAGCTTGTGATTTATGACTACCAGGTTTTAGAAAAAATATTGTGTATACTCGAGTGTGGGGTTTTGTTCATGCCGTGCGGCATCTTATCAGTTATTTAATTATTCGATTGTAGTTTAGTTGTTAATTTTGCTTTGATTTTTATTTTCCGCAAATTGTTAGGCTTACCTAGTTGTAGAGACTGGGTGTCGTAACGACGTCTTAAGAAGGAAAATTTTGGGTCGTGACATTTGGGTGGAGAAATTTCGAATTTCACATTAAAAGCGCCATCGTCGCACTTCGGAGAAACTGAATTTTATTTGAAATTTGAATTTTGTGTGAGAAGTTAACTAGGTAACATAGATTCTTGTTGAAAATACTAATATAAAGTTGAATATGAAGTTTGGAGGTGATTAAATTTACTTTGAAATCTGCTAAGACTTCGAATCTGCTTAATTATGCTTTTGATTCAACTGCGATTGGTGATGTAGTTTGGCAATGTTGTTAAGAAATTATTCAGTAAAAGCAGAGTAGAGCAATCGTAGATATGGAAACAAGGATAAATTTTGGCGATAATTGCGTTCAAAGATTATGTCATATTGTAGCGTATCTTTTTCCTTTTTTGTAATTGAAATTTCGTTTGTCATGGCTTAAAATAGATAATATACAACTAGAAGGAGTCTTATTAAAAGAGGAACTGAGAGAAAATAGGAAAAAAGATGTAACCAAATCCCTTAATTTAAGGCACTAATAATGGATTGTATATAATTTATAAGTAATCCTTGTTTAGGGCGGGTAATATATAAAATTAGAATTGCATATGTCAAATCTGTCTCAATGAAATTTAGCATGGAGCGATATTATGGAAAGTGATGTGGCCGAGGTCGACTAGTAGACAACAGGGCTCGTAGCCGGGCGGTCAACGACGGCCAAAGTCAAGTATCAAGGACAATGCTAACGACTAGTTTTTGTAATAAGATATTTAATTGAATATTCTCTGTACTTGTACTTTTAGGGTTAACTAGAGATATGTTCCATATACATAGAAAAATAGATAAGGGAAAAAAGACATGTAAAATTCTCTGATAAGAACCCTTTTTGAGAAGAAGACTTTCTATCTAAAAAAGATACAAACTCTACCTTTCTAATAAGATTCTACAATCTATTATTCCATACTTTTCCATCAGATCCGAGAATAGTTTTAATATTCTAGAATTTGTCTATCACTCATAACTGTCAGAAAGAAGAATCATCCACCTCATTCAATATCGGGCGAATCATTCTCCTTATTTACGTTAATGTCATTTATTGTTATTTATTGCTTGATATTTTTCCATCATTACTCCTCTTGAAATATTGCATGCACACTGCATTTAATCCCCCACCGACACCATCTAGCGTTATTTGTGTTAACTAGTCATAAATCTAGGGATATTATTATTAACTAGGTTTAATCCTTCGTTATATAAAATTAATTAGTTTAATCAAAGATTTACACTTTTTGGTCAAACAAGAACAATTTTGGTAAATAAGTTCCATAAATTGTATAGGAAGAAAAAATTTCCTAGTATTTTCGGGGAGAAACTATTTTTTTTACTTCTTAAAAATTACTTCTACTTCTACCAAAAAACACTTTTTCCTTTTTAAAGCTTGACCAAATACCTTAATTTAAAAAAAAAAAAAAAAAAAAGAAGAACTTTTAGGCCCAAACAAACACACTTTTGGCAAATAAAGCTTGGCCAACATGCGATAATATACATTTATGTTTCGCCCTTGGTTGTTATTCTAGTGAGATTGTCTATTTGATAAATGAGTAGCCGTTTAGAACAGCTGCTAATTGTATCTTAGAAATGTTAATGTTCATTCTCACCAAGCCTTCCTTTAAAAAAGAACTAAACACACTCGGGTGTTTATAACAACTCAAGTACATGACATGTGCTTTTATTACGTAATAACTAATTAATTAACAAATATTATTGACTCAAATTTGTCACTAATTATAGGAAACTAATTTAGTTTGGGCAAAGTGTAATCCACATATGGATAAGTTTTTGGGAAAATTACACTATATAACCGCGCTCAAAATAGTTAAAAAAATGAATATTTTTTTTTGTATTCTATATCTATCTATATATATATCTATCTATCTATATATATATCTATCTATCTATCTATCTATATATCTATCTATCTATCTATCTATCTATCTATATATATATATATATATATATATTATGGGTGTTATATACAAAAATTAAACAAGTTGTATATTTTTTCGATTACCGAGTATAAATAATTTCTTACGTGAGCTAAAAGTGATAATACTCCTAAGTTTCCCCCTTTCATTTCACTTTTCCATACCCGGGCCTCCCAAGAAAGTTGAAAAAGAAAATTATTTATTTTTGAGAAATTTTCACAAACCACTATTGTTTAGTGGTTATTAGCTGGTTGTAGCTACCATTTACTATATTACTTCCTATAGCTATGTTTTCAGATTTTTTAGAGTGTATTCGATGTATTTAAGCTATGAATACAGTAGCATTTCTAGGCGTGTGTCACACCTCCTTTTTTCCTACCTGGGAAGGGTATAAGGGAGTTTTTCCACTTAAAGTGACAATAATCGAAACGGGATTATTTATTCAAATTCAGAGTCGCAACTTGGAATAATTTATGGTGTCCCAAGTCACCGGTTTAAAATCCCGAATCGAGGAAGAAATGACTCTGTTTTACAGTCCGCGAACACATAAATCCGGGTAAGGAATTCTGTTAACCCGAGAGAATGTGTTATGCATTCCCGGTTCCGTGGTTTTAGCACGGTCGCTCAACTATTATTATTGGCCTATTTATCTGATTTTAAAACACTTTTTGAAACCTACGTGCATTTTATCCCTTTTGAACCGCTTTAAATAATTCGATTGTTATACAACTAATTATTTGGTCACACAATGCGAATCATGTCACGGGAACCGTACCCACGATCCACAACGTGCTTATTTTATTAAACTTAAATTATGGCCGGCTCACATAAATGTACCCCCGGATTTTAGTAGTTAAGCGCCACGACTACGTCACGGGAATCGTACCCGTAGTTATGACAATTATTTAATTAACCTGTCTAGAGAAAACCTCGAGAGTTTAAGGCTTTTTCCATACTAATTTTTGTATTTACGTGAGGGCCATAGATTATAGGATATTATTTGTATATGGTGCACCTCAAATTATTACTAAAGCAAACTAAAGATGCTCCTACTTTAATGTAATTCGAAATTAGGTATCACAACCACGTCACGAGAACCGTACCCGTAGTCACAATAGTTTATTAATTGCGCTTGAAGCATTACTAGTGTATTCATTGTTCATCAGCTATAGTAACGGCGAGATTGGTTCGAGTAAACAAATATCAGTTTTCAGAGAGAAAATATGAGGAAATCATAAACTGTTTTAAGCAAAATCACATTGAAGGCATGAATGCAACAGGCCTAGCTACGGGAAAGCTTGATACGACTTTTAAGAAAATAATATATCCCTAACAATGTCAACATTGAAATGAATATTCAAACTGTAACATAATACTTACAAATAAACTCACCAACAGAATTCAATGGACCAATATAATTTCATTCTTAAGTTCTATGGGGATAACAAGGGATTAATATTCGACTGAGTAAATTGGCAAATGCTTCAAAACAACAAACCCAGCAACGTCATAAAATAAACAATTAAGATTATAAGAAAGGCAACTCAAACTTAGAGAAGAATAATACTAGTTACAAGCAGCATGAAGCAACATCTTCAAAATGGATATCAAAAACTCATTTAATATATCAACAGTACCCAGCATACACCATTGCACACAATCAGTCAACTTTTTTTCACCTAATTCATCTGGAATGTTCCAGTAAAAACTTTATTCCCTCATGTCCTAAACGCTTGAAGATTTAACAACAATCCTAGTTTACTTGATAAAATTCCACTAAGTTTGTTATCAAAACGGAGAAGATTCTTAGGCTTTTGTAATTGGAAAGGTCAACTAGGATTTTTCCAGCGAGTTTCATGGGGAACCAACACAAGAAACAACAAGGAATTCAAAGGAAACATATTAAAAATCCGAAATGAGAAACTAACTCAAACCTCCCTATAAGGCAGCAACTCAACTCAAGAAATAGACTGTGATGTTAGCTTACACTGTGGTATAACTTTCATATGTGGACAAGGAAATATGACGAACGGCAACATCATACACTCAGTCCTTTCACAAAATCTCACAATGAATACAGAATGATATGAACAACCATGACACTGAATCAATCCATAACCAGAATGGGGAGGTTGACAGATACAATCAGTAAATCACACATCAATGGGTTAAAAACAAACTGATTAATTTGAGGCTAAGTCTGACTTGGCTACCACGATTCTCGCTATCTAAACATGCTCAAATATTCTCAAAATAGTGGTAATGGAATATCGAATAACAGACTAATACCAGCAAGTACGGCACACGCAACACAGTTTCAACACGATTAGTTCAAATACGAATCTATCACGGTAATTAAGCCAAACAGAGATCCAAATAATTTATGCTCATGTACCATCTAAGAGATTTCACTGAAATAATTTGACGTAACCCGCAATCGACACAAAACATAAACTCGAATTGAGAGGAAGTTAAACACAAACAACTACTCTAAAGTCGAAATCATCCAACAAATTTAAATAAGATGAGTGATACGGAAATGAACTTGTTAAGCCAAAATTATTTTCAAAAAAATCAGTAAAGAAACAATGAATACACAGGCCTTGACTTTAAAAGTTCAACCGTGAAACAGCGACACAAAAAATGAGCAGAAAACGTGATTAGAACCGCGAACAACAGCTAGAAACTCGACTCGATATCGTAAAATTCGTATCGAATATGAAGTCAAACCAAAATTTCAATCAAATTTCATTTTTGCAGACGAAAATCCAAATTGAAAATAAGAGACAGAATATATATTTTTTATATCTTTTTTTTTTGGAACTTTAGAGAAAAGGGAAGAAGAAGAGAGTAAAAGCAAAACCCCAAACCCTAGTTTTCTTCCTCTACTGATTTCTCTCTGGAAATCCATCCGAATTTCTTCCTAAAAACTCTCTCTCCCCCTCTCTCTGAACATGAGCCCCAAATATATAGAAGCTCCAGAAAACTTTTGTGCTTTCTCTCCAAGCCAACCAATCCGAAAAATTCTTGATTTTATTCTTTTTCGACTAATTTCGGATAAAATGGAGGGGTAGGATTTAAGGATTCAAATCCTACGACCCCCATTCTCTCCAAAATTTGTCCAAGAGATGGAAGAAAATCACATGAGGGAGTGATAATATTCTCTGTTTTCAGAGTTTGTTGAGGTTTTGATGACGTGAAGAGAGAGAGATGAGGGGGGACCAGCTTACGTGGATGCCAAAAAATGTCGTTTCCGTCCGGTGGAGGGGTGAATGGAGACGGTAGAAGGGTTGAAAAGGGGGAGGCGCCGTTTGGATTGGGGTGTTAGGGTTAGGATTTTTGTTAATATTAGATATATATATATATGTTTATGTGAGGTTAAATTATGACTGTTGGATGAGGTGGGATGGAGGGTCGGGATTTGAAGGGAAATGGGGCGGGTCAGCGGGTAGGTCCGGCGGGTCAGATGGATGGAGTTGGGTCTAGTGTTGGGTCAAAGAGATTGGGTGTTTGAAGCAATTGGGCCAAGTAGATTTGGCCCGGTCCAATTTGAAGCTCAAAGACAATAACTTTTCCTTTCTTTCTTCCAATTATAAAAGTTTAAATTGTAGCCATTTCACTCAATATTCCCAAATTAATCCTATTTGCAAAATTAGCCAACTCACTACTTTATCTATCAATTAGCTAATTAATTACCTTACTAATGCAAACTAATAAAAGAAGTTATTAATTTAGAACCAAAAGCTAAAAATGTGAAATTAACATAGGAGATTTTTGTGATTTTTATTTTCAAATAAAACAACTAATTTACTAATTAATCCTAAAAATATGAAAACAAAAACTCAATGCAATGCAAGGTATTTTTGACATTTTTCATGATTTTTAACAAAAGTAAACATGCACAAAAATGCAAACAATTAACACAAAATCCTACAAAATTACAAATAATTGGAAAAAATTTATTTTCTTTAATTTATAGGAGTATTTCATATAGGGAAAAAATCACGTGCTCACAGCTGCCCCTCTTTGTTCGGAAACACGGAGATTTTCGGGAAAAGATAATGTGAGTGGATACGAGCGATTTTTGCCCGTTTGAATAATCTGTGGGAAGCATTTTGAAAAAGTCTGATCGAACCTTGCTTCCGAGGTTGCCTACATATCATTGGCTATAAAGGAATCAGGTCAGTGTAGTTCTGGAGAATGATGGAAGGATGAGTTGGAGTGTCGAGTGAGGTACTGTTCGAGGCTCCAAGTCCGCGGTTCCTGTCCTTACATGAAAATAGAACCAAATGAAAAATAAAAATTACAAGAAAAACTACCAAATCATATTTACTCTTCTGCCTTGAATCTTTTACAGTCTTGTTGTGCATCTTAAATTATTGGTTCGCATTCGCGAAACAAATTTATGTTGTTGCTAACGCGAATTGAATTCTGAAATGGGTTCCCTTGTTTTTCAGGTGGGTGCCTAACTACCGAGACTTGGACTGCATTCCCTTGTTCTCCAGGTGGGTGCCTGATTGCCAAAAATTGGATTGTATTCCCTTGTTCTCCAGGTGGGCGCCTAATTTCCAAAACTCGAATTGTATTCCCTTATTCTCCAAGTGGGCGCCTGATTGCCAAAAACTTGAAATTGTATTCCCTTGTTCTCCAGGTGGGCGCCTGATTTCCAAAACTTGGATTGTATTCCCTTGTTCTCCAGGTGGGCGCCTGTGCAAAAACTTGGATTGTATTCCCTTGTTCTCCAGGTGGGCGCCTGATTGCCAAAACTTGAATTGTATTCCCTTATTCTCCAGGTGGTCCCCTGTTTGCCAAAAACATGAAACTGTATTCACATGTTCTCCAGGTGGGCGCCGGATTTCCACAACTTGAACTGTATTCCCTTGTTCTCCAGGTGGGCGCCTGATTGTCGGAACTTGAACTGTATTGCCTTGTTCTCTAGGTGGGCGCCTGATTTCCACAACTTGAACTGCATTCCCCTGTTCTCCAGGTGGGCGCCTGATTTCCGGAATTTGAACTGTATCCCCTTGTTCTCCAGGTGGGCGCCTGATTTCCACAACTTGAACTGCATTCCCTTGTTCTCCAGGTGGGCGCCTGGTTGCCAAAACTAGAACTGTATTCCCTTGTTCTCCAGGTGGGCGCCTGGTTTCCAAAACTTTAACTGTATTCCCTTGTTCTCTAGGTGGACGCCTGATTTCCAAAACTTGGATTTATATTCCCTTGTTCTCCAGGTGGGCGCCTGATTGCCGGAACTTGAACTGTATTCCCTTATTCTCCAGGTGGGCGCCTGATTTCCACAACTTGAACTACATTCCCTTGGTCTCCAGGTGGGCGCCTGATTGCCAAAACTTTAACTGTATTCCCTTGTTCTCCAGGTGGACGCCTGCGCCAAAACTTGAATTATATTCCCTTGTTCTCCAGGCGGGCGCCTGATTGCCAAAACTCGAACTGTATTCCCTTGTTCTCCAGGTGGGTGCTTGATTGCCAAAATTTTAATTGTATTCCCTTGTTCTCCAGGTGGGTGCTTGATTGCCAAAACTTGGATTGTATTCTCTTGTTCTCCAGGTGGGCGCCTGATTGCCAAAACTCGAACTGTATTCCCTTGTTCTCCAGGTGGGCGCCTGATTGCCAAAACTCGAACTGTATTCCCTTGTTCTCCAGGTGGGCGCCTGTCTGTCAAAAACTTGAAATTGTATTCCTTTGTTCTCCAGGTAGGCGCCTGATTTCCACAACTTGAACTGCATTCCCTTTTTCTCCAGGTGGGCGCTTAATTGCCGGAACTTGAATTGTATTCCCTTGTCCTCCAGGTGGGCGCCTGATTTCCACAACTTGAACTGCATTCCCTTATTCTCCAGGTGGGCGCCTGATTGCCAAAACTCGAACTGTATTCCCTTGTTCTCTAGGTGGGCGCCTGGTTTCCAAAACTTTAACTGTATTCCCTTGTTCTCCAGGTGGGCGCCTGATTTCCAAAACTTGGATTTGTATTCCCTTGTTCTCTAGGTGGGCGCCTGATTGCTGGAACTTGAACTATATTCCCTTGTTCTCCATGTGGGCGCCTGATTTCCATAACTTGAACTGCATTCCCTTGTTCTCCAGGTGGGCGCCTGATTGCCAAAACTTTAACTGTATTTCCTTGTTCTCCAGGTTGGCGCCTGCGCCAAAACTTGAATTGTATTCCCTTGTTCTCCAGGTGGGCGCCTGATTGCCGGAACTTGAACTATATTCCCTTGTTCTCCAGGTGGGAGCCTGATTGCCAAAACTTGAATTGTATTCCCTTGTTCTCCAGGTGGGCGCCTGATTGCTAAAACTTGGGTTGTATTCCCTCGTTCTCCAAGTAGGCGCCCGATTGCCAAAACTCAAACTGTATTCCCTTGCTCACCAAGTTGGCTCCTGTCCGGTGCATGCTTTCCTTACGGATGGTTCCTCTAGAACAAATGAGATTTCCTGTCCTGTTTCAATCAAAGAAAACTTTATCAGTTTGAAAAATGTGGTGGTTAGTTTGTGGCATTCTTGCTGAAGATGGCCTTTCCACGGTCGTGCTTTGTGCTAACTGGCTGCTTTGAACTGGCCAAGAATTTGTTTGACTTTCTGACTGAATATCAACCACGGGACCCTGAAAGACCCGAATGACCTGCACTCAAACCGTTGTTTTATATTTCTCTCCTTCCCATTTGAAACTCCGCATCTTACACAACATTCACAAACCACTCAACCATTTGAACTTTCACTAACACCTTATTTTCCAATTTTGCATTGTGTTATTTTTGGTTTGTTTTGGCCTCACTTTGCTTTGTGCAATTTCGGAAGGTTGCAGTAAGCTTTGGAACCCTTCTTTACTTGCTTAAACAAGTCTGGAATTGATAAATCCTTAGAGAAATAAACCCAAAAGAAATGAAATGCAATGACTTTGAGAATTAGGAATAAAGAAGAAAATTCGAAACAGGATGACTGTTTGTGGGAGAAAAAGGGAAAAGAGACTTATCTGAGTGAGGCAGCTGGCACCAATGATCATGACATGCATTTCGGATTAATCAGCCAGCATGTTCAACCAATCAACTTTCAGTTGTCATACCTTATGCCCGGGATCTCCATAACCCAATCCCTTCGCCAAGTCACTGACCTTGTTCGGTTTGCGGTGCCCTGAAGGGTTTTCACCAACAAACCTCTCTCATTTGTTCATCTCTCAACTCACTGTCGCCTTACGGTGCCCGTGAAGGTTTTCACCAATAATACTCTCTCATTTTTAATTTTTCTCAGCTCTCCATCGCCTTACGGTGCCCGTTGTGGTTTTCACCAATAAGACTCTCTCATTTATTTATTTTCCTTTGTGCGGAACAGAGTGTTGCCCCTTGGTGTGAATCATACCTCTGTCTCTCTTGGCTTGGCACTCTCAAATATTGGTCGGAAGGTCTTTCTTTGGACCGTAATGCAGGCTTTTGGATGGGGTTAGAAAGAAAGGATAAAGTCTCAAAACAAATTGAGTGGGTTCACAATTACAACTTTTGGAATCAGATATTTTACATAGCCACAACTTCTGCCCCAGTTTCTTTGCTTGGGGGCTTTTGAATTTTTATTTGAATGGGACCGAACCGTGAGGCTGCCTACGTATCCTTAAAAGGAATCAGGTCAAATGTAGTTCATGTAATAGGAATTGCTTTGTTGTTGTTACTTTTATCTTTCTCTTATTTCTCTTTTTCTTTTCTTTTCTTCTTTTTTTTCTTTCTTATTCTTTCTTTTTTTTCACTCTTTTTCATTCTTTTCTTTCTTTTTTTTTTCTTTTCTTCTTTTCCTTCATTATTTACCTTTGTGTCAGTGTTTCTGAACTTTGCTACTGGTTCCAAAAGAGGGTATGAAAGAAAATAAATAAGGCTCAAAGGGGTAACAAAGGGTAAAGTGTTTAGATAGCAGAATAAAATGCCTTCGTCATTCCAATCTCCAAAACATACCAAGTACAAACAAAAATAATTTAAACCAAAGAAATCATACATAATATCTTTTGACTGCGTCAGAATTGATAGCCATATCTACACATTTGACTTCTATATATGTTAAATAAAAAGCACCATTGGACAACACTCTCGTTACGATGAACGGCCCCTGCCAATTTGGGGCGAACTTGCCTTCTGCTTCAGCCTAATGTGGAAGGATGTGTTTCAATACTTTCTGACCCACTTCAAATTTCCGAGGATGCACCTTTTGTTATATGCTCTTGCCATTCTCTTCTGATACAACTGGCCATGACACACTGCTGCTAGTCTTTTCTAGTCAATCAGACTTAATTGCTCCATACGGGTTTTGACCCACTCATCATCATCAATTTCGGCTTCAGCAACAATCCGAAGAGATGGAATTTCAACTTCCGCGGGTATCACTGCTTCAGTACCATATACCAACAAATAAGGAGTTGCACCAACTGAAGTGCGAATAGTAATGCGATAACCTAGCAAAGCAAAAGGTAACTTCTCATGCCATTGCCTGGAACCTTGCACCATTTTTCGAAGTATTTTCTTTATGTTCTTGTTGGCTGCCTCGACAGCTCTGTTTGCCTTGGGGCGATACGGAGTGGAATTCCGATGCGTAATCTTGAACTGCTGGCATACTTCTTTCATCAAATGACTGTTAAGATTAGCGCCATTGTTTGTGATGATTATCTTTGGGATTCTGAAATGACAAATGATATTTGAATGGACAAAGTCGAGCACTGCCTTCTTGGTCACGGATTTGAAAGTTTTAGCTTCGACCCACTTAGTGAAATAGTCAATGGCCACCAGAATGAACTTGTGCCCGTTTGACGTCGCGGGCTCAATTGGTCCAATGACATTCATTCCCCAAGCAACACAGGGCCACAACGTGGACATTGTATGCAACTCAGATGACGGAGAGTGAATCAAGTCTCCGTGTACCTGGCATTGATGACACTTGCGCACAACGCTGATGCAATCTCGTTCCATGGTGAGCCAATAATACCCTGCTTGAAGAATCTTCTTTTCCAGAACATACCCGCTCATATGCATCCCGCAAACTCCGGAATGTACCTCGGTCATGATAGTCTTGGCTTGCTTAGCATCGATGCACCTCAATAGCCCAAGATCTGGAGTTCTTTGTACAACCNCCCCCCCCCCCCCCTCCCCGCTCAAGAAAAATCCACTTGCCAAACGTCGAATTGTTCTCTTTTTGATCACCCGTGGCTTGTACCAGATATACTCCCATCCTGATGTACTCCTTAATGTCATGGAACCACGGTTCACCATCGAGTTCTTCCTCAATCGCATTACAGTAGGCATGCTGATCCCGAACTTGAATATGAAGAGGGTCGACATAAGCTTTTTCTGGTGGTGCAACATTGATGCCAAGGTAGCCAAAGCATCGGCAACCTCATTATGGATCCTTGGATTATGCCTGAACTCTATTGATCGAAATCGCTAACAAAGATCATGCAAACATTGTCTATATGGTATGAGCTTTAAATCCCGTGTCTCCCATTCTCCTTGAATCTGGTTCACCAGGAGGTCCGAGTCTCCCAAGACCAAAACTTCCTGGACTCCCATGTCTACAGCTAACCTCAATCCCAAAATGCATGCCTCTTACTCAGCCATGTTGTTGGTATAATAGAAACGAAGTTGAGCCGTAATAGGGTAGTGATGCCCTGTTTCTGAGATGAGTAATGCCCCTATTTCGACACCTTTCATGTTAGTGGCCCCATCAAAGAAGAGTCTCCAATCGGGATTTTCTTCCTGCTCAATCTCGTCAATATGTATCACCTCTTCATCGGGAAAATAGGTCTTCGATGGCTCATACTCTTCATCGACCGGGTTCTCGGTCAAATGATCGACCAATGATTGGACTTTCATCGCGGTCCGAGTCACATAGATAATGTCAAACTCTGTGAGCAAAATCTGCCACTTCGCAAGTCTTCCTGTGGGCATAGTCTTCTGAAAGATATACTTTAGAGGATCTAGGAGAGAAATGAGGTAAGTAGTGTAAGACGACAGACAATGCTTCAACTTTTGTGCCACCCAAGTCAAGGCGCAACATGTTATTTCAAGGGGAGTGTACTTAACCTCATAGGATGTGAACTTCTTGATGAGATAATAGATGGCTTGCTCATTCCTGCCAGTGATGTCATGCTGGCCCAACAAACAGCCAAACGATTTATCCAAGACTATCAGATAGAGAATTAAAGGCCTCTCGGGTTCTGGCGGGAGCAACACAGGTGGGTTTGAAAAGTATCCCTTGATTTTATTGAATGCCTTCTAGCACTCATCAGTCCATTTGATCGCAGCATCCTTATTCAACAACTTAAAGATGGGCTCACAAGTTGTCGTGAGTTGAGCAATAAACCTGCTAATTTAGTTTAAACGCCCGAGCAAACTCATCACCTCAGTCTTGTTCCTTGGAGGTGGAAACTCTTGAATAGCTTTGATCTTTGATGGGTCCAAATCAATGCCTCGATGACTGACTATGAATCCCAACAGCTTTCCGGATGGAACACCAAATGCGCACTTGGCAGGGTTAAGCTTAAGATTGTACCTGCGGAGCCTTTGGAAAAACTTTCTCAAATCTCCAACGTGGTCGGCCTGCTGCTTTGACTTTATGATCAAACCATCCACGTAAACCTCAATATCCTTGTGTATCATGTCATGGAACACAATAGTCATTGCCCTAATGTAAGTTGCCCCATCATTTTTCAAACCAAATGGCATTACCCGGTAGAATAAGTTCCCCATGGAGTAATGAATGTTGTCTTTTCTGCATCCTCCTCATCCATCAAAATCGGTGGTATCCCGCATATCAATCCACGAAAGACCCGATCTCGTGCTTGGAACAGTTGTCCATCAAAATGTGGATATTTGGTAATGGAAAATTATCCTTTGGGCTTGCTTTGTTGAGATCACGGTAATCAACGCACACCCTGGTCTTGCCATCCTTCTTTGGCACCGGCACAACATTAGCTAACCAAGTGGGATATCGCGTGACTCGAATGACCTTTGCGTCCAACTGCTTTGTGATTTCTTCCTTAATCTTCACACTCATGTCAGTTTTGAACTTTCTCAGCTTCCGCTTGACGGGAGGGAATGTCGGGTCAATTGGCAATTTGTGGACCACCAAATCGGTACTCAAGCCTGGCATGTCATCATACAACCATGCAAAAATATCCTTATATTCAAACAATGCTTTGATTAATTCTTCCCTGATTTGTAGCTCAAGATAGACACGTATCTTGGTTTTTCTGACATTATCTGGATCTCCTAAATTGATCGCTTCCTTTTCATTCAGATTAGGCTTGGGTTTTTGTTCAAAATGATTTAGTTCCTTACTAATTTCCTCAAATGCCTCATCATCATCATATTCTGTTTCATCATCACACTCTATTTCTTGGATTATTATTTCAGAATTAGATTGACTTTTAAGACTGGGCCGAAGATTCCTCATGCATGTCATGTCATTGAAACCAGCATAAAAAGAACTGTACAAAGAAGAAAAGAAAACAAAAATAAGAACTATCAGGAAAGATGGAAAGGGGAAATTGCATTTCATTGAAAATAAAGGATAACAGGGTTTGTACATCAACAAGCGAAAAATAAATATCTGGGTCACAACCCTAGAATAACCCAGATAGAAAGGAAACCAAAACAAACTACCAAGACTCCTTCCAAGTAGGGAGAGGAGTTGCCTTCCAATTGTTAAGCTTTACATTCGGCCCGACAAACTGCACGCCTGCTTTGCTGGACCCTTCTCCGACTTCTACCATGTTCACATCCTCAAACAACCTCTGGAACCTTTCAATTAACTCTTCATCAATGTCAACCACAGGACTTGGAACTATTGACACTGGGTGTTTCCTGGCGCCGAGCTTGATAAAGGACCTGGAGAGACGCAGGATAGGCTTCGGAAATGCCTACGCCTTCTGTTTCAACCTTTTAGCCCGTTTCACATCTGCCGCTGTGGGTTTGAATCCAAGACCGAACATACCCAAATTTTTAGGGAGGGACACTGGCTGTACGATACCCTGCGAGGATGCGCCCAGACCTTTACCTGGCACAAAGCCATTTTTCAGCATTTTAGAGGCCACCATGACGGATGCAGAGGCTATCTTTGGAGTTGGAATACATTTCCCTTCTGGAACCTTCTCGACCGGCACTGTTTCAGAAACTTGATAGAACCAAGGCCCTTTGTCGTCTTCGACCTCAGTAAACGGGACATAGGCATCACTGTGAGCACACAAATTCTCCTCACCATGCGCGACGATCTCCCATCTGTCCCACTCAAACTTGACCATCTGGTGCAAAGAGGACGGGACTGCTTTGGCGGCATGTATCCACGGCCGACCTAACAACAAATTGTAAAAGACGGCCACGTCCAATACCTGGAATTCCATGGTGAACTCCACCGGTCCTATTGTCAACTCAAGCACTATATCACCAACCGAGTATTTTCCTCCACCGTCAAAACCTCTGACGCATATGTTGTTCTTGTGAATCCTCTCATCATCAACTTTTAACTTGTTCAGAGTAGAGAGAGGGCAAACATTTTCACTAGAGGCATTGTCAACTAATACCCTGGTGACCACAGAATCTTCACATTTTACCGTAAGATAGAGAGCTTTGTTGTGTTCAGTACCTTCCACGGGCAACTCGTCATCAGAGAAGGTGATCATGTTCACCTCAAATATTTTGTTGGTGATCTTTTCCAGATGGTTCACTGAGATTTTATCGGGGGCGTGAGCCTCGTTCAGAATTTTCATTAGGGCCCGACGATGCTCATCTGAATGGATCAACAATGATAGCAGGGAAATCTAAGCGGGCATCTTTCTCAGCTGCTCCACGATGGAGTAATCTTGTATCTTCATTTTCCTCAAAAACTCCTCCGCTTCTTCTTCGGTGACTGCTTTCTTTACTAGAACTAGGTTATCTCTGGATGTTTTAGTTTTCCTTAACTCTTCCGGGGCAAAGCATCTCCTCGAACGAGTTAATCCCTGGGCCTCATTGAGTTCTTCTTTAACTTCCTTTCCCTTATAGGTCACTATCACCCGTTTGTAGCTCCATGGGATAGCCTTGGTGTTGACTACCGGCAACTGGGTTACAGGTTTGATGATGACAGGGTCCGTACAGGCACCCTTTACAATTATGATAGGCTTACTCGCCAACCCTGGCACGACCACCTTTGACTCATCTTTCTTTGCTACAGCATTACTTGGGGATCTTTTCTCAACTACCACAGACGGCTCACCGTTTGTCGTGCTCAACTTGTTCACTAATCCTTCAATCGTTGGTTTTTTACTGGCTTGACCTCACTAGACCGAATCATCATGATAGACTGTGAGGGATTCTTGGGTTCCCCCTCCTTATGTACTATCTCGATCATGGTGGTTTCATCATGGGTTGGCAATGGGTTCTGATTGATGTTGGGTGCCTCCGGCGTTTGGACTACAATCTGGTTTGTGTCGATGATCTCCTGGATGGCATTTTTCAGATGCCAACACTTCTCTGTATCATGTCCCGGAGTACCAGAATAGTAGGCACAGCTCAAGGAGTAATCAAGATTCTTTGGAGGAGGGTTTGGCAATTTCGACTCAATTGGCCTCAGCACATCCAACTGCCTCAATCTCTGGAATAAACTGGTATAAGACTCCCCCAACAGGGTGAAAGTTTTTTTCCGCTGCAACCTCTCATTTAGTTTGGGCTGAAAAGTTGGGCCGGCAGGATTTGATAGGCTCGCGAGGGTGGGTAAGCATTTTGTGGAGCTGGGTAGGTGTTTTGTGGGGCTGGGGCATGCCATTGCGAATAGGAAGGAGGTTGAGTATATGACTAGGCGTGGTGGACAGAAATTTGAGGGTCTGGTGATGGGAAGTAATGTTGGGATGCATTATATGGAGTTTGGGTAGGCTCGTTGATGGGGTCGAGGCTGGGTATAATGGGGTGACGGGACCCTCGGTCCAAACCATGATCCTGAATCAACTTTTGCCACATCTTCTTTCTTCTTCTTTCCAATCACTCCCCCGATACCATTCTGAATGGCTTGGGTGGTTGCTTTGATGGCCGAGTAGCTCATGATTTTGCTTGATTTAAGCCCTTCCTCCACCATGCCACCCATCTTTACTACCTCATTGAAATACTTGCCTATGAATGATATCTGATGGCCAAAGTAAGTAGGCTCCAGAGCCTGCAAAAAGTACTTCACCATTTCGTTTTCCTCCATCGGGGGGTTAACTCTTGCCGCTTGTTCTCTCCAGCGAAAGCCGTATTCCCTGAAACTTTCACTAGGCTTCTTCTCAATCTTAGTCAAATACAAACGATCTGGAACATTCTCGATGTTGTATTGGAAATGACGAGCGAATGCTTGGGCCAAATCATCCCAAGTATACCATCTGCTGTGATCCTGACAAGTGTACCACTCCAATGCCGCGCCACTCAGACTCTGGCTAAAGTATGCCATCAATAGTTCATCTTTCCCCCCGGCTCCTCTCATTTTACTACAGAATCCCCTCAAATGGGCCACGGGGTCTCTGTGCCCATCATATAGGTCAAATTTAGGCATTTTGAATCCCACAAGCAGCTGAACATCGGGAAATAAACACAAATCTTTGTAGGCTACGCTCACCTGGCCTCCCAATCCCTGCATGTTCCTGAACGATTGTTCCATGCTTCTTACCTTCCTGAACATCTCCTCCTGCTCTAGGTTTTTAGGTGGTTTCTCAGTCTCGACAGGGAGGTCGAAACAAGGTGTGTATGAGTAATGTTCTGAGGCCTTGAAAGTAGGCTCTGGGGGATAGTATTGGTTATCTTGGGTATGGAATAATGGCTCATTGGAGGATCGATAGAGTGTAGCGTGCGGGGGTGCTATGACAATAGGGGTGTCTAGTGGAGGGCGGTATGGGATTGGTTTGGTTGGTGGTGCTTGTGTGGTTTGGGAAGTGGTGCCCTGATAGTGGTGGTAATGGGGGAAGCCTGGTGGATGTTGCGGAGATGAGTCAATAGTGGGAGGTTCTTGGGATTGAGCTAGTGGCGGTATGAAAGCAGGGTTGGCAGGGTATGATTGTGGTGGATGCCCCTTCATCCATTCTTGGTACATCTCTGCCATTTGGTATTTCAACTTATGTAACTCCTCTTTCAGATTAACATCAGACTCTTCTCCCTCCCTTGACGGATCAATAACACTTGCATCCAGCTCTTTGCCAGCCATGATCAACTTGTCTTTAGACCTGGTGTTGTACGGGTGGGTTGCCAGAATGCCAAAAAACTAACAACATGCCTGAACTCAATGACAACATCAAACTTGTCAGCGTTAAAAGATTTAACAGATAGGCAACCGCACATTTGGGATGCAATGCACCTAGACAGTTAAAGTTTCTAATCATGCATTTAAACGGCTGCATGCTTCATCCCGGCTTTTAGCTAACTCTTCGTGATTTGCCCTTTCCTCTTCTCTCTCTTTTTCTTTCACTCAAAAACCTTTCCCAATCACTATTTTTGTTACTCTCTCTTATTTTTCACTTGTTTTTCCTCTGTTGTTTTGCCATTATTTCCTTCCACTCGATTTTCTTAATTTTCTTTCTCTCTTTGATTTTTCCCTTTTTTTATGGTTATGATCGAATCCTATGGGGATTTCCTATGCATCATGGTGCCGCATGAATCAGATCATTATGTAGTTTAGGGAACAAATGCGAAATAAAAGAAAGATAGATTTTTGGTTTTTTTTTCTTTTTTTTTTCAAATTTTCATAAAATAAACAAAAAAAAATATCCTGATTACAACGACTTCCCCTAAAAATTTAAACATGAGAACCAACAGACTCGACAAGTGGACTAACAGACTCCAAAAGAAAGATGGAAATACAGACTCGAAAATGGACCAACAGACTCCAAAAGAAAGATGAAAATACAGACTCGAAAACGGACTAACAAACTCCAAAGAAATCGAAAATACATACTCGAATAAAAATTATGCATCCATAAGTGCCTCAATTACTGCTCCAGGGGCCCGCGGGACATCAGTCGGTCTCGCCGCGGGCCTATGCGCCATATCTTCTTGAAGGCGAAATAGGTCATCCATGATCTGTCGGACAAAAATCATAACGGAAGCAAAGAACATGGACCTGGTCATGTCTTCACACTCGTTGCACTTCATCGCAATGTAGTCCGCAATGCTCCTAACCCTTTCTCTGATAATAACCTTCTCTTGTAGAAACCGTCCAATCTGCTGAGATTTGGCCCCCAAAATTTGTTCGGCTGTATGATTTGCTCTTGAAGCTCCTGCAGGTCTTTCTCTAGCTGCGACATCAGGGCATAGTAGTGTTCTCTTTTTGCTTTGAAATCTTTTGCCTGCTTGGTCATTTTGTTCTCAAGGACGGTGATCTGTTTCTTAAACCCCACGGCTTCATTGTCATATTTTTCTTTTAACTGTTGAACCAAGCGTGCTCTTTCCTCTGCATTCCTAGCCAATTTTGTTCGACCCTTTGCCAATTCGCCCTCGGTCTTTTTAAGATCAAAACTATATTCACCCACTTTCCGCCTAAGATTATCTATAAGCTTTTCATCTTTTGCACTTCTGACGGGGTTCTCGGCTACTATTTTCATTTCCCGAATTTGGGCTCGGACGGCGTCATTTTCTTCAACCAGCTTTTTATTTTCGCCCTCATCCGCGACGGCTTGCAAACCATTCTCAAATTGAAGATCCTTGACTTGCTTTTCCAACCTTCCTATTGTGGGCCCTGTACTCATTCTCCTTGGTCAACCAAGCCCACTGTTCCTGTGACGCTTCAACAAATTCCTGTATGTGGGGCCTTTTGGTTGGTCTTTCAGGTTCGGCCCTTGCAGTGTTCTTTTTTCTATACCAAGCAAGATAGGCTAGTTAGACCTCGCCTTTAGACAAGTCACGCACTCGAGTGTTTGCCGTCAGATACTGGCACTCGTTCCAAATATGACGAATTGTTTCTTCATGGAATTGGCCGTCAGAGCTGACTTCGACCGCATAAACACTAAGATCTTCATCTGGGTGCGTTACCTGGCATCTTCCCAACTGTCTCATCACCCGGTATAGAGCGTAAGGACCGGTAGCCGGCATATACACAAATTCTTTGACGGGAAGCCAACCCAGTGTTCATTCTATTTGTCCCGTTGTTATGGAGCGAAGGCAGGATACCCAATTTCCAAACCCTTCTGGCAATTCGAAACCTGAGACCCTTGTGTCGAACTCTTCAATGCAGCTCTTTTCCTGTGGATCCATAATTCATATATCGATGGCGGTGACACAGATGCTCAATCATCCACATTTGTACTAGCAAATTGCACCCCTCGAAAAAATCTACCCCAGCTTTACAAGCCGTGAGAGCTCAGTATATCTCAGACACTATCATAGGGGCAAGAGTGCTCTTGGCGTTGGTAATCAAAACACTGGCGACTCCAGCTACCCGCAGATCAATATTCCCATCCTTCAATGGAAACACCACGAGACCTAAAAAATCTACCATGAAAGCGAAGCGCCTATGCTCGTCTCATTTCGATCAGTTCCCTTTGCTACAATTCCCATTTCCCGGGTTGTCAAATCCTCCTTCATGACTGTACCTCTGGTATATGAAGCGTAGAGTGAAAAACCCACCTGCCAAGTCTGCATACTGGACTCCCCTGCTTATTTTTAGCAAATCCAGAAACTTGTGGGGGGTAACGGCCCTTGGAGTGACCAGGTACTTATGCCTTAGACCTTCAGTACTTCCCACATAACCTATTATCTCTTCCAAAGTGGGTGTGAGTTCAAAATCTGAGAAATGGAGGACGTTGTGAGCTGGGTCCCAAAATGTTACCAAGGCCCTTATTATGTCTCCTCTAGGCCTGACCTTTAGCAATCCGGTAAGACCTTTCAAATAAAGGTTGAACACATCTCGTCCTTCTTTACCCAAATCTTCCCACCACATGTGTAGCTCCAGTGGAATCTCGGACATGACCCTTATTGATAAATTTTGACTCGTGCTCATTCTGCACATTTAGATTAAGGCGATTGGTTTATAGACAAAGTGGATCTTATTTGAAAACTGACATAAGGCTTATATTTGCAAAAATAAAATAAAATAAATCAGGGCTACTTTCGCGAATACGGCATGTCATTACTTCAGAATGGAAGTTCTTAGGGCTGTATTCGCTAATGGACAAAATTAACAAAGAAACCGTCGGTGGCTATTTTTGCAAAGCAGCCTTCTGACGTCCATCTGGGACATTCGGCTATTTAGACAAAATAGCATCACCCACTTATTTATGACAAGAATGACGACACTTCATATATCTATTTTTCAAAAAATTTCAAAAAGCGGGGCTGGACCCGATGAGGGTTGCCTATGTATCCCACGTCCGGTGAGAATCAAACCCGCGTAATTCGGCCAGTTTTGACACGAAAAGGAAAAACAAAAACCATTTTGGACTAAAACTTTTCTTTCTCAAAAACTCTTTTTTTTTCCTTATCTTTTTATTTTTAAAGAAAATTTTCCCTTTTTTTTTCAAAAATTCGGCAGAGTTTCGGGATATTTTGGACACCATTTTTGGAAACGGGTTAAATCCTCTCTCATACCTCAAACTTGGTTTTTCTTTTTGGTCTTCCTCACTTAGTCTAAAAACCGGTCAACATGCAATCCAAAACAAATTAAATGCACAGGTAGCACATAAAATGCATCAGGTTGGTCTTTTTATTTTCGGGTACGCTTGTCCTAGACGGACCCAACCCCTGTGTTGAGCCTCCTAAGTCAAATGCACATGATGAAAACAAGCGTTCCTACTAGGGATCCGGCATGAGGCTGAGTTATTCTAGGTTTAAAACCTGGGTGTATTGTTCTAGACCTGGCTTACCCGAGCGGACAACTCGAGCCGGGAGGGGGGTAACCAAAAGATCATCTGGCTTTGCAACTTGTCCGAACCTCGTTCTAAATTGGGATATGACACTAACAGAAAGAAGTTACGCCAGCATGCACTCCTCAGAAGATAGAAGAGAGGGGTTTTGTAGCAGTTTATATATAATTCAGATAATATCAAAGTGGTAAAAATCAACATTTAGCACATTAGGCCCAAACATACAAATAAAATCAGGTAATAAATAAAGCCAACATATAACAATTATTCTAAGCTCGAATTCTGAACCCTGAACCAGAGATTCTGGGTTCAATCCCCAACAGAGTCACCAGAGCTGTCACACCTCATTTTTTCCTACCTCGGGAAGGGTATAAGGGTGTTTTTCCACTTAAAGTGACAATAATCGAAACGGGATTATTTATTCAAATTCAGAGTCGCCACTTAGAATAATTTATGGTGTCCCAAGTCACCGGTTTAAAATCCCGAATCGAGGAAGAAATTACTCTAATTTACGGTCTGCGAACACAGAAATCTGGGTAAGGAATTATGTTAACCCGAGAGAAGGTGTTAGGCATTTTCGGGTTCCGTGGTTTTAGCACGGTCGCTCAACTATTATTATTGGCCTATTTATCTGATTTTAAAACATTGTTTGAAACCTACGTGCATTTTATCCCTTTTGAACCGCTTTTAATAATCCGATTGTTATAACTAATTATTTGGTCACACATTGCGAATCATGTCACGGGAACCATACCCACGATCCACAACGTGCTTATTTTATTAAACTTAAATTATGGCCGGGTCACATAAATGTACCCCCGTATTTTAGTAGTTAAGCGCCACGACTACGTCACGGGAACCGTACCCATAGTTATGACAATTATTTAATTAACGTGCCTAGAGAAAACCTCGAGAATTTAAGGCATTTTCCATACTAATTTTTGTAAGGTCCATATATTATAGGATTTTATTTTTGTATGGCGCACCTCAAATTATTCCTAAAGCAAACTAAAGATGCTCCTACTTTAATCTAATTCGAAATTAGGTATCACAACCACGTCACGAGAACCGTACCCGTAGTCACAATAGTTTATTAATTGCACTTGAAGAATTACTAGTGTATTCATTGTTCATCAGCTATAGTAACAACGAAATTGGTTCGAGTAAACAAATATCAGTTTTCAGAGAGAAAATATGAGGATCTCATAAATTGTTTTAAGCAAAATCACATTGAAGGCGTGAATGCAACAGGCCTAGCTACGGGAAAGCTTGATACGACTTTTAAGACAACAATATATCCCTAACAATGACAACATTGAAATGAATATTCAAACTGTAACAGAATACTTACAAATAAACTCCCCAACAGAATTCAATGGACCAATAGAATTTCATTCTTAAGTTCTATGGGGCTAACAGGGGACTAATATTCGACCGAGTAAATTGGCAAATGCTTTAAAACAACAAACCCAGCAACTGTCATAAAAAACAATTAAGATTATAAGAAAGGCAACCCAAACTTAGAGAAGAATAATACTAGTCACAAGCAACATGAAGCAACATCTTCAAAATGGATATCAAAAACTCATTTCATATATCAACAGGACCCAGCATACACCATTGCACACAATCAGTCAACTTCTTTTCACCTAATTCATCTGGAATGTTCCAGTAAAAACTTTATTCCCTCATGTCCTTAACGCTTGAAGATTTAACAAAAATCCTAGTTTACTTGATAAAATTCCACTAAGTCTGTTATCAAAACGGAGAAGATTCTTAGGCTTTTGTAATTGGAAAGTTCAACTACGATTTTTCCAGCGAGTTTCATGGGGAACCAACACAAGAAACAACAAGGAATTCAAAGGAAACATATTAAAAATCCGAAATGAGAAACTAACTCAAACCTCCCTATAAGGCAGCAACTCAACTCAAGAAATAGACTGTGATGTTAGCTTACACTGTGGTATAACTTTCATATGTGGACAAGGAAATATGACGAACGGAAACATCATTCACTCAGCCCTTTCACAAAATCTCACAATGAATACAGAATGATATGAACAACATGACACTGAATCAATTTGTAACCAGAACAGGGAGGTTAAATGGACAGATACAGTCAGCAAATCACACATCAATGGGCGAAATACAAACTGATTAATTTGAGGCTAAGTCTGACTTGGTTACCACGATTCTCGCTATCTAAACATGCTCAATATGCTCAAAGTAGTGGTAACGGAATATCGAATAACAGACTAATACCAGCAAGAACGGCGCACGCAACACAGTTTCATCACGATTAGTTCAAATACTAATCTATCACAATTAAGCTAAATAGAGATCAAAATAATTTATGCTCATGTACTATTTAAGAGATTTCACTGAAAGAATTTGACGAACCCGCAATCGACACAAAACATAAACTCGAATCGAGAGGAATTTAAACACAAACAACTACTCTAAAGTCGAAATCATCCAACAAATTCAAATAAGACGAGTGATACAGAAATGAACCTGTTAAGCCAAAATTCTCTTCAAAAATATCAGTGAAGAAGCAATGAATACACAGGCCTTGACTTCAAAAGTTCAACCGTGAAATAGCGACACAAAAAATGAGCAAAAACCGTGATTATAACCGCGAACAGCAGCTAGAAACTCGACTCGATATCGTAAAATTCGAATCGAATATGAACTCAAACCAAAATTTCAATCAAATTTCATTTTTGCAGACGAAAATCCAAATTGAAAATAAGAGACAGGATATATTTTTTTTATATCTTTTTTTTGGTAACCTCAGAAGAAAAGGAAGAAGAAGAGAGTAAAAGCAAAACTCCAAACCCTAGTTTTCTTCCTCTACTGATTTCTCTCTCTGAAACTGCATCCGAATTTCTTCCTAAAAACTCTCTCTCTCCCCCTCTCTATGAACATGAGCCCCAAATATATATAAGCTCCAGAAAACTTTCGTGCTTGCTCTCCAAGCCAACCAATCCGAAAAATTCTTGATTTTATTCTTTTTCGACTAATTTCGGGTAAAATGGAGGGGTAGGATTTTAAGGATTCAAATCCTACGGCCCCCATTCTCTCCAAAATTCATCCAAGAGATGGAAGAAAATCACATGAGGGAGTGAGAATATTCTCTGTTGTCAGAGTTTGTTGAGGTTTTGATGACGTGGAGAGAGAGAGATGAGAGAGGGACCAGCTTACGTGGATGCCGGAAAATGCCGTTTTCGGCCGGTGGAGGGGTGAACGGCGACGGCAGAAGGGTTGAAAAGGGGGGGCGTTTGGATTGGGGTGTTAGGATTTTTGTAAATATTATATATATATATATATATATATATATATATATATATATATATAATGATAACCGTTGAATGAGGTGGGATGGAGGGTTGGGATTTGAAGGGAAATGGGGCGGGTCAGCGGGTAGGTCCGGCGGGTCAGATGGATGGGGCTGGATCGAGTGTTGGGTAAAAGAGATTGGGTAGGGGCGTTTGAAGCAATTGGGACAATTAGATTTGGCCCAGTCCAATTTGAAGCTCAAAGACAACAACTTTTCCTTTCTTTCTTCCAATTATAAATTTTAAATTGTAGCCCTTTCACTCAATATTCCCAAATTAATCCTATTTGCAAAATTATCCAACTTACTACTTTATCTATCAATTAGTCAATTAATTACCTTAATAATGCAAACTAATAAGAGAAGTTATTAATTTAGAACCAAAAGCTAAAAATGTAAAATTAACATAGGAGGTTTTTGTGATTTTTATTTTCAAATAAAACAACTAATTTACTAATTAATCCTAAAAATATGAAAACAAAAACTCAATGCAAAGCAAGGTATTTTTGACATTTTTCATGATTTTTAACAAAAGTAAACATGCACAAAAATGCAAACAATTAATACAAAATCTTACAAAATTGCAGATAATTAGGAAACATTTATTTTCTTTAATTTATAGGAGTATTTCATATAGGGAAAAAATCACGTGCTCACAGCGTGAAAGGGGGATTACAGCTAGACACATTTTTGTATGCGAGTGTATTCGACTGTATTCATGGCGTGAAACATAGGATTACAGCTAGACAGATTATTGTATTCGACTGTATTCACGGCGTGAAACAGGGGATAACACTGTTCTTAAAGGAAAGTGAATCAATTAACATAATAAGTCCCTAATATAACTCAACAAACTCAATTATAACACACAAATTTTATATTTTCAGTTATAAAAAAGATTCTCAACCGAAAAATACCCAAAAAACATAGCAATCTTCAGAGAAATTATATAATACATCTGAATACATAAATTATATTAATTAAAAAAACATATGAATACATTCATGGAATATAGCGAGATAGTGAATACAATAAAATACATAGAATACAGCGGGATACATTGAAATATAATGAAAAAAAGACAATGAAATATAATAAAATACATAGAATACAGCGAGATACATTGAAATATATTGAAATATATTAGACAATGAATACAATGAAATACATGGAAATACAACGAGATACATTGAAATATATTAACAGAAAATTCAAGTTGCTCAGCCCCCAACTCCATCGTCTTTTTTCAAGAACAACCCTAATGTCGTCTCGTTGAAGCAGCATCAGTATCCAGTCCTCGTTCGTCGTCATCATTGCCTTCGATTGCCGACGATTAGCACGTAATTGTCGGCGAAATAAAGGAAGTATTTGTTGATCCTTAAAATACAGCTACCACTGACAATTTCACACATCCTAAAAGACAATTACTAGTACTATGTTTTTACCTAAGCACTTAATCCCTAGTTGGTGTAGTGCGCAATTAACAGTTAAACTAAAGGCTTACACTTCATTGGATGTTTGACTCATATATATATTCGTCTCTTCAGAATCACAAAAGTGGAAATATTGCTCAAAAAGTGGAAATATTGCTCAAAAAGTGGAAACCCCTTTCCAAATTTTTTTTAACTTATCCTTAGTTATCTCTCTCCTTAATTTTACTCCTTAGATATCAGTCAATATCCATCACACGTGGTTGCATGTCCATATTTTAGGAACTTCCCTTCCTTGATATTCACAAAAGTGGCATTAGCATATGTCCAAAGTCGAAATATTTTTGCACTTCTTTCACCTATGGGCTATGAGCAAGGAAAAAAGATTTACTAAAGTTGTAAATACTCCTAATCGAGTTAATGTTTTCTTATTTAAAAGCTGACACTTCTTGTTATCTTTTATCATTTCGAATCTTAGAATAATGTTAAAAGTGTACCGTAACTTTTTCCATCAAAGAAAATAAAATTTGTCATGTAAGAAACCCGAACCATGGTATATTATGGAGTCGAGAGTTGGCGGAAGAATGTAAAAGGAAGTTGATAATTTACCAGAGGAATACATCTGAATAGAGGTGGAGTTTCAGTATTTGAAGTTTGTGAGTTTAAATTTTAGTCTAAATTAATAATTTGTGTATCATTCAATAAAAAATTTAAAGAAAAATGTAATGTTTAGATAAAATTTACTAGATTCGATTGAACCCGCAACTTCAAGACTAGCTCAGCCTTATCTGAGAGTTGACATTTTAAATAACAGAAACAACTATCAAAACTCAAAAGGATACATAGTATATCATAGTACGATCCAGAGTTGAACGAGGGTTTACTAGTACAATTTTACCCTTGTTCCTTGGTCTTTCATTTCCTTTTCCTATCCTGTCCCCCACGCCAAAAGGAAAACAAAACGTAAGAAAACATATATGTAGTACTCCAGAGTCCAGACCAATACTAGCTAGGACAACACAAGGTTTTTCCTTTGACCAGTTTTCTAGACTTGAAAAGGACATCAATTATACCCAAAAACTGTTGATCTTTTGAAGCAACAAAGAAATTAACTAAGTTTATCAGTAATCAGTACAATATGACGTGGATGGGTGGATGAATATTTTGGAAGAATTAGACAACAGTGATTAATTAACCATATTATTAGTATGTTATAAGCTAGCAATGGATTTACGTACGCAGCTTTAAAGATGGGGTATGAAAATAGAAGAAATCAATGCTTCAATATAGTGAATAGAGTGACTTGAATATGTTGCATACTCTTCTAATTAATCAAGGTATATTCACTGAAGTGCACAGCGTTCGTCACGGCCCTGGGTACATAGCGATGGAGACTTGAGAAACCAAGTTCCGTGTGCTGTATCTTTCACTGTGTCCTACATGTTGGTTCCATCATTTGCTTACCAAGTTCTCCATGCATCAAATATTAGGATCGGACACGGAGACGGAACCAGGATTTGAAATTTATGGGTCATGAGCTTGCAATCGAACTCATAGCTCATTTTAATTACTAAGTTTGTTATTAAAGATCACACATATTTAATGAATTCTCCAATATAAATATAGGATCTAAACAAAAGCTACTGATTTTGTCCGAACAGATAGCAAATATTGTAGCTAGCTCCACCAGCCTGCTCGAACATCAAGGGTGGGCCGGCGGGGGCATCCATATTTCTACCATATATGTTCAAGTGAAAAGGTCTCTCTATGAAAATGTACAGAAAAAGTTGGGATAGGAAGAGCGCAAGTTCACATGTAGTCAATTATTTCCCCAACAGTTGTGTAAGTTTTAGCGACTTGTGCCTTACGTGCTTGCATGTTTTACTGAATTGATGAGATGGTTTGAAGTTGCCAATTTGAATGAATCATTTCAAGAAGAGAAAGTGAAAGAAACCAGAAAATGCAATACACACACCCCAACAACTCAATACTAATATATAGGGTGTTGAGAGACAGGAGTCCGAGACAAGTGGTCTCGTTTTCTGTTTCCTTCCACCCATTTACGTGCAACATTATGGGGCAGCTACCTGCTAGGGTTATCATCACTGTCCATTCCAACGGATTCATGATTTAAATTTAATTTTCAGAGTTCAAAATTCTTTGTACGATTCATTTAATTTATTGGATTCGAAATCTCTTATTCATACTTAGTTAGTGATTTTTAGCACGTAAACAGAGTTTGAGCTAAATTTACTGAGTTCGAATCAGGCACGGTCCGACCAATTTTGTGGCCTAAAGCTAAATATTATAACGGTCGGGCCTTAACTTTTTTTAAATTTCTATTTATTTATTTATTTGAAGTCTATTTTTCTAACTTTTCTTAAATACAAAATTATTAATAATTTTCTTATAATCAATAACTCGTAATAAGTATTTCTCAATTGACAATATAATTAATCCACTTAACCTTTCTTGAGACATTATTGATTTAGGTAAGATTTAATAATTTTAATTTTTGAAAACTTCTTTCCACGGAAGCAACGATAACATGAGTTATTAACATTATTTCATAAGCAATATAAGCATTTGGATAAGAATCAATCTTTTTATTTGATTGAGTATATTAATTAAACTGCTATCTTATTATTGTACTGTTTTTCTTAATATTTTTAATTCAAAAAATATCTAAACCATCATTATCGAATTGATTATTATACTTTAAGGAACGTTCAAGATTAAAGGCAATAGTTTTTTCAAATTCCATCATCTAGTGATCTTAGTTTTTACCGCTAAATAGAAAACCAAAAATATTTTCATATGTTTCGAATTGTTCAAATATATTTTGAAGTGAAGAAATAACCTTGTCTACTATATAAAAGTAATCAATGGGTAACGTAGGAGAGATCTCTATTTTTTTCCCCCGGGGAATCCCATTGCATAGCTTTCAATTCGCCTATGCCCATCAAATCAACTGTGAATAACACGTCCCCTAAAAGACTCTTCTAAAGATCTTGAGATTTCATTGTCAATATCCTCATCAAATTGTTACTTCTTATGTATCACACGTTTCTTATAAAATTCGGATTCAATATTAATTTCAAGTGCAATTTCCTTGGCAAAAAACATAGCAGTTGCAAATTTTTCTTCTCTATATTTGTTAAAGAAAGAAATTAAACTTTTTCACTTCACAATTTTTTTAAAACTTATACATAAACTATTAGGTGTAACAAAAAATGAGGCCTCCACAAATATGAGATCTATAACAATTGTTTTACTTGCTTTATGGAAGGGTTGCCGTGGTTCAAATGAACTCACTTGTATATACTACGTCCGCCCCTAGCTTCCCTTTTCCATGTGGTTATACTCAAGTCGTCGTTTGTTTCCCACAAAAACAACTAGAAAAAGCTATTTTCTTACACTCATAGTGAAGTATTTATACGTTACGAGTAGGGTAATAGGTAGATGAGTAATGGGCTAATTAGCACCCTTATTTGTCTTCGTCTTTGAACTTAATCAGTTAATTGTAACTAAGATGCCCTTTGTTCATTATCATGAAGTATGACCAAGAACTACTACGTTAATTAATTAATAGTACTTGTAATATACACAAATTATATTGTGTCATCAACTAATTTGTTGATCCTATGGGCATGTAGCCACAATTCTGCGCGTTAGGAGAGAATTTCTGCATATGAGTTTTAAGCAGTGTGAGAAATGAAATTCATGTAATTAACAAAAGAAACAATTTGGAAAGACAACATTGCCAGAGAATGAAGTCTTGGCATAGTAGTAGTACCAAGTTAAGGTGGACGCGTTGTAACAGAGCCTCAGATTGATTTCTATTGCAGCGTGGGCTTATATATATCCAACTTTTATGTGTCAGTATTGGTTAGTGATAACTTATACCCTATATGAGAAGAGGTATCGATTTCTTCCACGTAGAAAACATAAGAAGAAGAAGAAGAAAAGAAGCGCTTTTTAAACAGTGAAATGCAGTGATGTTTGGCCTAAAGTACAGAAATATTAAAATTGGAGTCACTGTTTACATAAACGTAGCTAGCGTTTCGTTATATATAGAGGGGTGTACATGGATTGGGTTGGTTCGGTTTTTATCAAAATCAAACAAAATTAATTATATCGGTTTGGATTGGTTCAGGTTTTTCGGGTTTTTGATTTTTTTTTTATTACATAAATATTATTCCAATCTTACTTTGTTAAAGATATAGATAAAGTTTTGATAAATATTGAAAAAAACTGACAATACATGATCTATTAAAATATTCTAATGAAAGAATGTTTTTAGTAATATATGATAGTTATTTCTTAGTCGTCTAAATTTTCGATAATATACTCTTTCTAGGTTAACATATGAGAGGGTCCCTAATATTTTAATATTTTTTAAAGAAAATTCAATATAAAGTCTTAAAAATATATATATAAATTATATATTTATATGTCGGTTTGGTTCGTGTTTTTTTACTCAATACCAAACCTAGTCGGGTTTTTTAATCGGTTTGGTGCGATTTTCCGGTTTGGTTTGAACACCCCTAGCCATAGATTCCCAAATTTATTTTGAAAAATCTGTTTTGGGTGAAGTTTGGCTTGAAGATGAAAATGTGTTTGGCCATACATTTTCAAAATATATTTCCCGAATTTATTTTGGAAAAACATATGTATTATGAGGGATTTGATCCAAAACCAACTATTGAGCTGGTTTTGACATTTGGGATTTGGGGTTTGGACAAAATTTATGACCAATCTGCTAGTATCGGACGGTTATGCGTTTTAATCTCAACTGAGTCTCCTTTGTTCTCACTCGCTCTGTTTGGTCTCCTAAGTCAACATAAGGTTTTCATCTCTTTCTCTACTAATAGTTGTTGATTATAGCAATGGATTCTCAACCTGTTGAGCCAGTCAGTTGGGCTTTCATCGTGGGTTTTCAACTCAAATTCAGTGTTGTTAAGTATAGTAAAAAATAAAATTAAAAACAGTCCTGGGGAAAATTCTGTCATATTGAAATCGTTAGAAAAGAAAAATCTTCTTGATGCTTTAGAAGTTCCAAATCAAAAGGTAACTGGGAGGCGTAGCCTGCTTTCTGGCACTCGACACTAAGCTTTTGAGTGAAGATAAATTAATTCTTTGGGCTCAATTAAAAGATGTGTATCAGTTGGAGGAGAAAACATTAGTGAGAAGTGAATGGGGCTTTAGCCTTTAGGGCTAAAACTAAAGTACTTCATATCTTAACGGATTAACCCGATAAGAGAATTGAATAAATCAATATCGATAAACCAATAAGTCAATAATCGGTTTTGAATATTATATTGCTATTTTTTCAATTAATTTGTGTTAGAGGACGTTATTTTGTAGTAAAATTGGTAACGTGTAAACATTATGAATATTCCACTGAAGAAAAAGATGAAAACCAAAGATTTGGAACCAATTTCCATTGGAAGACAAACAGTGATTTTTGTTCCTACTTTTAGGTTAGGCGAAATAATGAAGCCTCTTTGTCTTTTATCAATGGGACAGTTATTTTACCAGTGCGGGTCCCACTTAAACTCCGGTAAAGTTGACGGTCTCGGATAGATGACACACATGCATGTATGACATGTCGTAATGATGTCCACAACTTTACATACGTTTTTTGTCTACGGATTACATGTACTCATAAAACTACTAATTACGTACTTAATATATCGTATACGATAGTTGTACATAGCGACAGACGTAGGAACCCCACAGTTACAGCTACGCCAGTGGTAACACTCATTACTTTCCCAGCTACGAATTTATTTGTACACGTAGGAGTACTACTTTCCAGATTGTTAATTATGTCTACTCCCTCATTCATTCTGCTGTTTCTCTACGCGCTTCAATGGAGACTTCTCAGCAGGGGCGGAGCTGCAGCTTCGGACACGGGTTTCTATAAATCCAATAGTTTTGATCCAAATTTTATATTTACTTTTAAAAAAAATTTAAATGGATATTTTGCGTAATAAATTTACTTTGCTTAATCTTACTATTTAATCGCTGGGTGTTATTGATTTCATATTTTAGATTATATTCACTAAGAGCCATATACGTTAACCTTTCATGCCACTCATTTTCAGATTATATCCATATATATATACATAAACAAAGAAGAAGCTAATTCTAGTTTCTTTTAAGGCTTGTCTTCCATTTTTATTTGGTAATCCTTCTTAGTTTTGGTTTTTATTTAATCTCTTAAGTGTGCAAAAATTACTTATATTGCTCTACAGAAAAAAATGGAAGATGGTAGAGTTAGATTATACGTTAAAATATGATAATTTATATTTGCTCTACGAAACTAGCTAGCTAGGAAAGCATTAAAATTCAATTAAAGGCATATTATACAAATTGTGAAAATGGATAGGGAGTAAAACCATTTTGGGATGATTGATCTGACAATCTATTTTCTGCCACTACTGATTATATACTAAATCTGGATTATTTGATTATTCAACAAAAGCTTTTCGTTACAAGCAATACTTGAAACAAGTCTTTTATAGAAGTTAGAACAAAGAAGTGGGATATGAAAAAAGGATGCGATGTGAAGAAACATTTTATTCTCTAGAAAAAAACTTAATAGACAAAATGTTGATTTACTAATGATAAATTAGCACACGTAAATGAAAAAATAAATCAAACATAAGATCATTTTATGGCACATTTTAAATAAAGGATAAAGAGTTGACAAAGGAGTAGGATGATGAACTGATGAATATGATGGTTGGTGGTGGGAGTGGGACAAGTACTTGGGTAAACTTCTTACTGTATTTATGAAATCGTCCACAAATATAATCACATGATTCCATCATTTGGTAATTCTAAAATGAAAAAAAGATTCTATCAGTTTGTTCTAATTAAATAAAAAATTAGCTCAACTTCAAAATGAAGCTGTCGTAACCCAAAGTCGGTCGTATCAGTGAAATCAAATGTAATCTAAGATAAATCTGTAATAATTTGTATTGCTGTAAAATAAAATAATAATAATTTCTGAAAAATACAGAAACAGTAAGAAACTTCACTAGCGCAGGCTTTAGCGTGGGATTAGCGCGACCGCACTAGTGGAATATACCAGGGACAGTGAGAAACCTGACTAGCGCGTGCTGAACGCGGGCGCGCTAGTTCAGGCGTCCTTAGTTTTTTTTTTCTATGAAAAATAATATAAGAATAAATCGAGCACACTAAATACACAGTGTGTCCTTAAGGAAATTATTCCTCTCAAGTATCCGAGGTGTTGGAATATATCCTCCCAGGATAGAACGATTTAACTCACCGGAGTGTTGGTACCAAAAACGCCGGTGAACAGCGAACCACTCGAAGGCTGTAAAACATACTGGAATATTTTGTGCAGAAGAAGAAGAAGAAGATCAGAAAATTTAGTAAGTAAAAATTCTGGGATTCAAGGTCTATTTATAGCCAATTTCGTACTATTTCTAAAAAGGTTTTGCAACCTTTCATAACAGCCATAGCTGTTGGAACAGGTGTGAATCCTTTTAGAACAGTCATAGTTGTTTTGAACAGGTATGAATATTGCGGAAAATTTAAAAACGGAACTAAAATCGGGTCGGACTGGACCGGGTCGCGGGTCATTCCGGATTTGAATTTTTTCCCATTAATTAAATAATTTCAAAAGAATTTTGTCCAAAAAGATTAATTAATCAATCGTTAACCAAATCCGCAGCCGCAGCCGAAGCCGAACCGAGCGACGACGACGGCGCGAGGCTTGCCTTCTTCTCAACTCTTTAAGAGCTAGAAGAAGAGCTTCTCTATATATACACATAGATTTTCTTTCCTTCTTCCAATGAGGGACAAAGTGCACTAATTCAAAATTTCACTTCCCTCCATTTCTTTTCCCACCATTTTCCATTCACTCTCTTTAAGCTACACCAAGCTTAAAATTAAGCTACACTAAGCTTAAAGGCCAATAATCCCCCACATGAATGGGGAATGGCTATAAAATAAAAGAATGCACGGACGTGTGTGTGTTTTACATGCAAGAATTAATTGTATCTGGTTAAGTATGTTTTCCTTTGAACTTTTCGTAGTGAACTTATATCGAATATAGTCAGTCAATCGGTAGATTTGATATCTTTGAACCGTCGAGCTTTGTTGTATACCTAGACAACATAAGTCACACAATCAATCCTTAACCATCTATGGTTCTCACGGTTGTGTTCGTTTCAGCCATGAACACCGCCTGGTTTCATGAGTGCTTAGAGAATGGGCCTTTCCTTTCATTCCCCCTTGAAGCGGCTTACACTTCACACTCACATAGGTGATTCCTAAACGTGTAATACTAAAGACACATTATCTGATCATATCCTTCCAGACTTAGCAAATCATTAAAAAGCTTTAAGCTTTATTGACTCATCAAAAAGCCTTAATGCTTTACCTTTATTTCTGAACATTGTCTTCATCACGAGAATGGGTTGAGTTATTTGACAATGTTGAACCGTCATTCATAACTTTGTTTGATCTCTTTGAACCTAGCTCTTGGGATCTCCAGTCTGCTAGGTAGAGTTACCGCCATGATGACTTGTCCTAGGCCTTAACCTCATTCCCTTTGATGATCTTTCAATTGTCTCACTAGATAGGCCTTTTGTAAGTGGATCCGACACGTTATCTCTTGACTTTACGTAGTCAATTGTGATAACACCACTAGAGAGTAGTTGTCTAACGGTATTATGTCTTCGTCGTATATGACGAGATTTTTCGTTATACATAATGCTCCCTGCCATCCCTATTGCCGCTTGACTATCACAATGTATACAAAAAGGTGCCAAAGGTTTGGGACAAAATGGAATATCTTCCAAGAAATTCCGGAGCCATTCAGCTTCTTCACCGGCATTATCTAAAGCTATGAATTTAGATTCCATTGTAGAACATGCGATGCACGTTTGTTTGGATGATTTCCAAGACATTGCTCCACCCCCAATTGTGAAAATATATCCACTCGTGGATCTAACTTCAGATGATCCGGTGATCCAATTTGCATCACTATATCCCTCGATCACGGAGGGATATTTGTTATAATGCAAAGCATAGTTTTGGGTATATTTCAGATACCCCAAAACTCGTTTCATTGCCATTCAATGTATTTGATCGGGATTACTTGTAAATCGACTTAGTTTGCTAATAGAACATGCTATATTTGGTCGCGTACAATTCATTATATACATCAAACTTCCCAATACTCTTGCATAGTCCAGTTGTGAGTCACTTTCACCTTCATTCTTTTGAAGTGCATAACTCACGTCAATTGGAGTCTTGGCAATTTTGAAATCCAAATACTTGAACTTGTCAAGTACCTTTTCAATGTAGTGAGACTGTGATAATGCTACCTTGTGGAGTCTTGTGAATTCTGATTCCTAAGATCACATCTGCAACTCCTAAGTCTTCCATGTCGAATTTGCTAGCCAACATGCGCTTTGTAGCATTTATATCTGATATGTTTTTGCTCATTATCAACATATCATAAACATATAACCAAACAATGACTTCATGACCTGGAGTGTTTTTAATGTAAAAACATTTGTCGCACTCGTTGATTTTAAACCCACTTGCCAACATTGTTTGATCAAATTTGGCATGCCATTGTTTTGGTGCTTGTTTAAGTCCATAAAGCGACTTAACAAGTTTGTACACTTTTTTTCTTTACCAGGAACCACAAAACCCTCAGGTTATTTCATGTAAATCTCTTCCTCAAATTCCCCATATAAGAAAGTTGTTTTAGCATCCATTTGATGGATTTCAAGACCATACACGGCCGCTAATGCCACTAACATCCTAATAGATGTTATCCTCGTTACTGGCGAGTACGTGTCAAAGTAATCAAGGCGTTCCTTTTGTCTATAACCTTTGACAACAAGTCTTGCCTTATATTTGCCAATAGTGCCATCAGCTTTCATTTTCCGTTTAAAGATCCATTTCGAACCTAAAGGCTTATTTCCAGGAGGAAGATCAACCAATTCCCATGTATGGTTATCCAAAATTGATTGAATCTCACTATTGACTGCCTCTTTCCAAAATGTTGAATCAGAAGACGACATAGCTACTTTAAAAGTTTGAGGTTCATTTTCAAGCAAGAATGTCATAAAATCTGGTCCAAAGGAAGTAGATGTTCTTTGACGTATGCTACGCCTTGGATCTTCTACACTTGGAGTATTTTCCTTTGGTTCTTCCCGAGGTCATTTAGGTCTTTCACTTAACGACTCGCATTCAGTTTTATACGGATAAATTCTTTCAAAAAATTCAGCATTATCTGATTCTATTACCGTATTAACATGAATCTCGGGATTATCGGATTTATGGACCAAAAACCAACATGCTTTACTATTTGTAGCATATCCAATGAAAACGCAATCTATTATTTTTTGTCCNTAAAGAATTCATCATTTCCTTTAATGTCCGATTTTTTCTTTCCGCAATTCCGTTGGATTGAGGTGTGTAAGGTGCAGTAGTTTGATGGATTATTCCATATTCCGAACATATTTCTGCAAACGGAGATTCATATTCTCCACCTCTATCACTTATAATCATTTTGATATTTTTATTCAATTGATTCTCTACTTCATTCTTGTATTGCTTCAATTGCTTCATCCTTACTATAAAGCAATTAAACATAACAATATCGAGTGAAGTTTTCAATAAAAGTAATAAAATACTTTTTCCCACCTCGAGATGGTGTCGACTTCATATCGTAAATGTCAGTATGAATTAAGTCTAAAGGATTTGAATTCCTTTCAACAAACTTATCTGAACACGTTATCTCTTGACTTTACGTAGTCAATTGTGATAACACCACTAGAGAGTAGTTGTCTAACGGTATTATATCTTCGTCGTATATGGCGAGATTTTCCGTTATACATAATGCTCCCTGCCCTCCCTATTGCCGCTTGACTATCACAATGTATACTAATAGGTGCCAAAGGTTTGGGCCAAAATGAAATATCTTCCAAGAAATTCCGGAGCCATTCAGCTTCTTCACCGGCCTTATCTAAAGCTATGAATTCAGATTCCATTGTAGAACGGGCGATGCACGTTTGTTTGGATGATTTCCAAGACACTGCTCCACCCTCAATTGTGAAAACATATCCACTCGTGTATTTAAATTTAGATGATTTGGTGATCCAATTTGCATCACTATATCCCTCGATCACGGAGGGATATTTGTTATAATGCAAAG
>MDKI01120912.1:0-25695 GCA_005239505.1 Nicotiana paniculata | reverse complement strand
ATATATATATATATATATATATATATATTCTGGTTAAGGAGGTAACCGCTAATTGAGAGCTTGAGTTCATCGTTGAGAGGTGGATTTTACCATGTATTTGTGCTTGTTTATTTCGCTTATTTACTCTGCCTCACATATGTTTACTTCCTACTGCATTTGATTTATTGGACCACTAGTAAGCGTCGATGTTGACCCCTCGTCACTACTTCTTTGGGGTTAGGCTAGATACTTAGTAGGTACGCATTGATTTACGTACTCATGCTACACTTGCTGCATTTATTGTGCAGGTATATATATGTTTCCGGTGGTCCTCTAGGTGCAGAGGCGCGGCTATAGCTGGGACTTTACGGTGAGCTACATTACATGTTACGATCCACAGCGTACAGAGTCTCCATCAGAGTTATTTATATTCTCCTGTCTAACTTGTATTCCAAATGGATGTTGTAATTTTTATTGTACTCCTTAGTAGATGCTCATGCACTTGTGACACCGGGTTTTAGGAGTTTCTACTGGTTGTTCATTATTGTATTTCATGTAAATATTATCATTTTACCCTATAAATTCTATTTTATACTATTTAATTAATGAAAATTATGATTTCAAAGTAATAAAATTGAGTAATTAAGTTGGTCAATCACCGTTGGCTTTCCTGACAGCGGTATTAGGAGCCATCACGACCTATAGTGGATTTTGGGTCGTGACAGCTTGGTATCAGAGCGTTAGGTTCACTTAGGTATCCCGAGTCATGAGCAAGTCCAATAGATTCTTACGGATCTATACGGAGACATTTGTACTTATCTTCGAGAGGCTACAAGGCTGTTAGGAGAACTTCCCTTCTTGATTCCTTTTCGTGTTATTTGATTCCTTGAGGCTTATGTCTTTATGTCCTTCCTACTCAATCTTATGCGAGATGGAGCGCTTGTTATCAATTGAGAATCGAGAAGTTATAGTGGTACTGTAGGCGTGATGCAGGATGTTATTTTTTTGTGTATCCGAGCTAGTTATTATCATCGCCTTGCGGAGCAATGTTCTCGCTTTCAGCTCAATAGCTGTATTTCCAATGGTTTTAAGGCTATGCACAAATTATTATGATGCTCTGCGTTGTTATCCCACATTATTGATGTAATGGTGGGGTGCTCGTTTATGTGTCGAGGCAATGAATGACTTAAAAGGAGGATTTCTTGGTGCATGATTTAGAGGTTCGGTATTTAATTCCAGTACAGCACCTTTGGAAGATGTCGGCATGGAACTCCACAGGTGGGTTATCTCCTGTGAGAAAGTTAGCGGTTGCGTGATGTTGATGAATCTTCTACGAAGAATTCTACTTGCTACTTGGTAAGAGGTTGAATATGTGATTGTGGATTCAAAATGTTCATGAAAAGCTTAACAAAAGACTTTGAGAAATTTGGTGGGTTAACGTTGACATATCATGGTAATGGAGAAGGAAGAATCGTTGTGGGCTCTACATTATGTGATAGTAGCTTAAAGCCAAGTGTGGGAGCCCACCGTCTACGATTGGATCGCGTGATTGTCAGCTTGTGTGATTTATAGTTATCGGTGCATTGGTGGATCATTTATGACTAAGAAATAAAACATCAAGGGTAATTCGAGCAAGGAACTTGATGAATGTGTGCTATACTTCGCCTTATCGACTCAAGTGCAGGTTTTGGGGAGACTCAGATTTTTTGCTTCTTGTGGATGTGATGTACAAGGAAAAGAATTCAGTCAGTTGCTTCTTTGAAAGGGTGTTCATGTGCTAGCATAGCTTTGGAGTTTGGTTATATTCGGGACCAAGTCAAAGTGAGTGACTCTCAACAACGGTCCTAGTGGTTTCAAGAATTAAAGTATAGTGCCTAAGGATTTCGGGTCAGTTGTATTGTTAAGGATCGAGTTTTTACGGTGGATTATGAACAGGACTTGTGGTGTTCTACGTTATCATCAGGTATGTGGTGTAGCATTGGAGGAAAGGAAGAAATAACTTCGGATTTGCAGAATGGGTGTACCAGTTGGAGATGTTATTGAGCGCATAAGGAGGGTATGAGATGGTTCATGAGTATAGAGATGATGTGGTATCATGATGCAGGTCACTCGGGATGAGTGAAGATTTAGTTCGTTATGTTTTTTAATGGAGATATTATTATTTCTAAGGCAAGTCGAGAGTAAATTGGAAAAAGTTGGGTCGTTAGAAATGGTTGAATCAGCATGATTGTGGCAATGATCAGTTCCTTCAGCATATGAAGTTACACATGTGGTTTGTGGTTGTACTTGTGGGCTTGATAGCCACCATAATTTGATATATTTGGGAGTTATTTGATTCAAATGGACTTGTTGTGTAAATGGATTTCGGAAGATTCATGGCGATTTAGATCACGACTTGTGGTTTGTATTTTCTACGATTTGGGAACTCAGTTGCGTGTTGTATTGGTTCTTCTAAAATGTGCTAAGTGAAAGGTTTCTAGCCAATGAAGTGTTTATTCTACTAGTATTTCAGGGGTTATGATGAATTCCTGTACTCTCGCGTAGCGGCATGATAGGTATAGTGAGCGACAAGGGAATTGAAAGTGGAGGATCAAGGTTGCGATTCGGTGTTGACAGGAATGTCACAAGCTCGGATGAGCAGGGAAGAATTCAGATGTTTAGAGTAAGTTGGCGTTATCTTAGTGTCGCATGAGAATGGTGTTTTGTGGAAGAGGCATTGTGTATTGATTTGCAGATTGTGATTTGCTTACAGAATCAGTACGGTTGGTGGTATGGAGGTGTAGATTTTGCTACCTGGTGCGGACGGTCGTGGGAGCATGCCCCACGAGAAAATTTTATAAGTGTGGCATGTTAGTCATTTTATTATGAAAGATTAAAACCAAGTATGGAGGTTATAGTAATATCGAAAATGTGAGAGTTTATGCCTGAGAGGCATTCTATTCCTTAGGTTGTGGACTATGTGATTTTTTTTTGGATTTGACGATTGTTCTTATGTGTCATGGAAAGGTTATTATTGATCCTTGAAAGTTTATTAGCCCAGTATGGTATAATCATAATCGGCTTGAGGTCCATTTATGGGTCTAATATGAATGTGTGATCTACATCAGGCCGGATGTGTTCATTCAACATAGGTGTTGCTTATGAAGAAGTCTTCAAGCATTGGATGTTATTTCCGTCATCAGCTATTCCATTTAATACTCTGTTGTGTCGTGTGGGTTGTGAGACGGCTTGATTATTCGCACATACATTGCGGTCCAGTGTAGCTTGTGGTGTTATATGAGAAGGATGGCTCTCGAGATGTAGGTCATTTATTGCACCTTAGTTGTGCTTGGGTTTTGTAGCATATGGCGCTATCCGTCTCCCCAGGGCTATATGTTTGCACTTGGCGTGCTTGTGGTCGATATTCGGTACTTTGTACGTATAAGCATTATGGCTTGATGGGTATTTCCTTATTTATTGTTATGTGTGGATCGGGTGGCACGCCGCCACAGGTATGTTGCTTGGATCGGGTTTCATACCGCAACGATGTCATGTGAGGATTGGGTTGCACGCCGCAAAACTGAGATGTCAAGTACAGTTCCCTATATCTATTCTTTGTTTCTCATTCTCTGAGAAGGGTTCATAGTGTATGTTCGATCGTCTTATTCGTTACGCGGGCTGGGTAGGTCCTTTCTAGAGTTTATTTTTCCTTATGTATCACATTCGAGTTTGTAGCTTGTTGGAACATTGTTGGCGACATATGAGATTTTTGGCAGTGTTTGAGATGGCTTATTGCCTGAACAACTTTTACTGCGTGAGACGAGGTTATTGGACCTGGGATTAGTGCGATCGGAGTTATGTAGGTATATTAAAAAGCAAATATTGCTATTCAGTTCAGAATGAGGTAATGGTCCTTGTTAGGAGGGAGGACTCCATGATTTGTTGCTTCGGCAGGTGGTTATTAGTTTCTACGCATCTCTTTCATCGTGGCAGTATTGCGAGAGTTGGAACAGGACTTATATGCGTCATGAGGTGTGTTATGGGCATCATATTCATGGAATTGCAGCTATTTTTTTCAGAGGATGTTGTTATGGTCAAGCAACATATGTGGTAGATGGTGTGATTTTAGTGGAGGAGCATGGTCATGTTGGGTGCAGTGTAAGGATTTGTATGTATTCGTATGTTAGAATCAGGTCTTGTAGGGGAATTCGGAGGTTGGAATTTGGTTGTAAGGTTTATTGACTAAATAAAGAGGGAGCATCTTCTGTCTGGCTCGATCCAATATGCTCACATAGGTTGTAGTGGCACGGGTAGGTGCACGAGGTGTTAAACAGTGATTTTGGACAACTCCGGAGCAGCTCTTGGCACGTTCAAGGATGAGTGTATGTTTAAGTGAGGGAGAATGTAACAAACCCGATCGGTTGCTTTGAGATCTAGCGCGTCGTTTGGCGGCTTGATGCCTTCAATAGCTTCACTTCATGTTTTATGACTTGTACGCATGATCGGAATTGAATTTCGAGAAGTTTGGAGTTGATTCGAAAGGAAAATTCTAAATTCGAAAGCTTTAAGTTGGAAGAATTGACTTAGGCTTGAATTTTAAGTAAATAACCTCGGAATCGGGATTTGAAGGTTCTAATATGTTGATATGATTATTTCGGACTTGGGCGTGTGTTGGGGTTGAGTATCGGGTGGTCCGAGAGCATTTCGGCGCCTCTTATGGGAAGTTAGCATTTTGGAAGTACTAGAATTTCATAAGTTTGGTTTGAAATGGATTTTGATGTTATCGATGTTCGTTTGGAGTTTCGAGCCTTGGCATACGTTTGTATCGTGATTTGTGACTTGCACGTAAAGTTTGACGTTATTCCGGGATGTTTAAGTGTAATTCGGATGCGTTTGGCGAAGTTTGAATGTTGGAAAGTTGAAAAAAATGTTTTGGCCATCGATTGTAAGTTTGATATTGTTTGACATGAGTTGAGGATTCGACTAAATCCGTATCATGTTTTGGGATGTGTTGATATGTTTGGACGGGGTCTCGGGGGCCTCGGATGCGAATCGGATTAGAAACGGATCGAGTTTGGACTTGGAAGAACTGCTGAAGCATAAGGCTTCTGGTGCGATCGGACCTGCGAGGTTATGGCTACAAGTGCGAGACCGCAGAAGACCCAGGGGTCGCAGAAGCGGCCCAGGGGTGCCAAAAGCGGCCCAGGATTCGTAGAAGCGGCCTAAGGGTCGTAGAAGCGGTAGGGAGTGAGGCTAGTTGGATTCACAGGTACGAGGAATTTACCGCACCTGCGGGCTCGCAAATGCGGGCAAAGGAATGCAGAAGTGGAAGTGGTCTGGGGCTGGATAATCGCAGGTGTGGGTGTTGTACTGTACCTGCGGAGCCGCAGGTGCGGTCATGGGCGCGCAGGTGCGGAGTGGTGCTCGAGCTGGGCAGTCCGCAGATGCTGATGATTTCCGCAGAAGCGGATGCGCACCTGCGATTGAAAGTCCGCAAAGCGGAAAAATCTGGCACCTTAGAGGAAAGCGCATCTACGAGGTAGTTTCCACAGAAGCGGAACCACAGATGCGCAAGGAGTTCTGCAGGTGCGGAAAAATCGGCTGGAAAGATTGTTTAAAAATCAGGATTTTGCTCATTTCACTCATTCCTCTCTTGGGTTGGGTTATTTTTGGAGAGCTTCAAGGGGAGATTTTCATCATCTATGGCAAGGTAAGTTATTCTCACCTATTGTGAGTTAAATACATGGATTCTATAAGGATTTAAACATGGAAATTAGTAGAAACTGTGAGATATTGGTAGAACCTAGAATTTGGTATTTTTGGATTTTGATCACGAAATTGGATATGGAATTAGCAATAAATTGTGTATTTGAGTTTGTGGTGTTATGGATAATGATTATCTTCCAAAATTTTCAGAATCCAGAAACGTGGGCCCGAGGGTTGGCTTTATCGACTTTTCTAGTGTAGTTGAAAATTATTATAAATTGATTAATTATGGGTAATAGAGTATATATTTATGGACTTGCACATTTTTTTGACTAGTTTTGGAGAGACGGGCATCAGTTTGAGGCATTGGAGTGGCGTTGGAGCCGGCTATGGAACTTCGGAGCAAGGTAAGTCTCATGTCTAACTCTGTGAGGGGAAACTACCCCTAGGTGATGTATTTGATATGTTACTTGTTACGGGGGCTACGTACTCACGAGGTGACGAGAGTTCGTATGTAGCCAAATTCATGTTATTGTCGGGGTAGACTTAGGTTCATACCATGCTATAATTGTTTTATAGGGGTTATCTTTTGTCACGACCCGAAATTCTCACCTTCTGGACCGTGATGACGCCTAACATTTCACTTGCTAGGCAAGCCAATGTTAGAGGATCTTTAAGCCAATTTTAATCAATTACGATAAGTAAAACCAATTAAGCCGAACTGAAATTAATACTGAGTGCGAAATAACATAAACATCTTTAATATTTAAGTACAATCCGGATCTGGAGCCACAAATCACGAGCTTATAGAGTTTCTACAAACTGAATTTGAAATAAATACAACTGTTTTGAACAAAAAGAACAGTAAACTAGGAGAAATAAAAGAGGGCTGGAAGGTCTGCGGACGCCTGCAGAACTACTTTCAATATCTAATTACAACCCTTTTGTGCAATGACTTCTTTCATAGTGTTTGGCTTATCCTTTTTTTATGAATTCATGCAATAAGTTTATATCCTGTTGAACAATAAATATAATTCAAATAGAAAAGGAAGATCAAGTTATCTAACTTCCGATAATATTATATCACGTCGGCGGAACGTCCATTTATTAATTTAAGTTCAAAAATAAAACATCACCAGTTTGTTGTCTAAAATCCTAATAATTTAAATCATGACCTAAAGATGAAAAATCGTGTCTTTGTGGAGACGAACACGTAAAGGTGACCTTTTACCGCTTTGCGTGATGACGAGTATGTTTTCTCAACTCAGCTTTTCCCTTGCTGTTTACTTGTTCACAGGAGTATTGTATGCCCTACACCATATTTAATCAATTATTCCAACAAATTATTTATTGTTATAAATAGCATGTGGATGAAGTCCATATATGAATAATTTGTGGATGAATTTTTACTTTGTGTCCATTCCTTACACTATTTTATTATAGCGGTCTTTACTTTTTATGTTTATAAAAGGCTATGCAAATAGTATTGTAAAGACACACCAAAAAGAAGTGAAATACTCTTTCTATCTTTGTTTCTTATTTATATTTTACTAAATTGCTTTATTTTATAACATGTTATCAGCATGAAACTCTAATTTTATCCTTAACCCCCGCTAAGTTGAGTCATATTTTATTAAGGTATGTATCATATATTCATTTTTATTTATGCAGTATATATCATATACTCACTGTTTACAGATTACTTGTGCTCTTGGACATCTTAAATAGTTTAAGTACATTGCAATGATAAAATAACTATTTCCTTCAGTGCTCAACTCTTAGATGACCTCAAAGTCATTAAACTAGCTATCCACTAATGACATACTTATAATATTCATGGACTTCCTGGATCAAAACATATTTGTAAGGCATTTTGAAGAATTGTGAGAAATGAATTGACAAGTAATAATTTTACATTACTTTATGTTTATTGGATTGGAACATATAAATAATGTTAGTCACGTTCAATTCTATTAACACATATATATATCAATAATATAAAGTGAAATGAAATAGTATGTTGTTTCCATTTTATGGCCAAAATAAAATGAAATAATAGGTTGTTTACATGATATAGCTCTATATATGTTTCTTTTTCCCTTAATCATTTTGCTATTAATTGTTTATTAATATAATTATTTCTATAACTTATTTATCTTTTCTGATAGTTTTCACTATGTCAAATTTATCAAAACTTGAATTTGTGGCACTTGACATCATCGGGAAGAACTATTTATCATGGGTCCTTGATGCTAAAATTCACCTTGACGCTAAAGGTCTTGGAAATACTATTATACAAGAAAATGAAGCATCAAATCAGGATAAAGCGAAGGCCATAATTTTCCTTCATCATCATCTATCTGAAGGGTTAAAAATTGAATATTTAATAGTAAAAGATCCACTTGAATTATAGATTAATTTGAAGGATCGATATGACCACTTAAGACTTACGGTATTATCGAAATCTCGGTATGAGTGGATACATTTGAGGTTGCATGACTTTAAAACCGTAAGTGAGTATAATTCTGATATCTTTAAAGTAAGTTCTCTATTAAAAGTATGTGGCGACACTATCACAGATGAGGACTTATTGGAAAAATATTTTTTACTTTTCACGCTTCAAATGTGGTGCTACAACAGCAATACTGTAAAAAAGGTTTTAAGAAATATTCTGAGTTAATCACATGCCTACTTGTGGCAGAACAGAATAAGACTCTATTAATGAAAAATCATGAAGCCCGTCTCACTAGGTCAGCATCATTCCTGGAAGTCAATGTTGTAGCAACATATGATAAGTTTGAAAGAAAACAAAATAATTACCGTGGTCGTAGACGTGGATGTGGCAGGGGACGAAACAATTATCGTCATTATGGTGGAAATAAACTGGAGAACAATAAGGGTTCTCAAATTAATCCTTCAAAAGGTAAAATTAGTATGTGTCACTTATATGGTATGAAAGGTCATTGGGCACGAATTTGTCGCACGCCATATTATTTTGTCAAACTTTATCAAGCCTCCCTCAGAAAGAAAGAAAATAATGTGCAGGCACACTTGACCTTTCAAAATAATGATGATGAAGCAAGTCTCTCAAACAAATATGATTCTGAGGCACATCTTGCGTATAAAGATGATGATTTTGGAGGCCTAGCAAATATTACTCATTTAGAAACTAGAGACTTGTTTGAGGATATTGACTGAATAACTATCATCTTACTGGGGAATGAAGCTATAATAAAAGTTGTCATTTTTTTATGTTTGCGAGTAGTTTATTTTTCTTGAGTGTATTATCCTAATGCATCATGGGTTGCTAGTTTTTACATTCCTAATGTATTTCTTAATGTTCTTTTTCTGTTTGTCTTTCATATTTCTTATGATGTACTTTTGATTTTTTTAATGAAGAATATGAAAAATTTTCAGTCTTCAGTTGGACTCAAGATTAATAAAGATGATATATGTCTTATAGATAGTGCTACAACACACACTATTTTAAGAGATAAGAGATATTTCTCTTATTTGGTAATGAAAGCAGTCAATGTTAATACAATATCCGGTAGTACAAGATTAATTGAAGGTTCTGGAAAAGCCAATTTATTACTACCAGGAGAAACAAATATGGCTATTGATGAAGCACTATATTGTAGTAAATCTCAAAAAAGCTTATTAAGTTTCAAAGATACTCGCCAAAATGGCTACCATATTGAGACTTCAAATGATGAAAAGATTGAATATCTTTATACTACTACAATAATGTATGGTAAGAAATATGTGCTTGAAATGTTACCTGCTCTTTTCTCCAGCTTATACTACACAAGTATTAGTAGGATTGAAATACATGCCGTAGTAAATGAAATGTTTACTAATCAAGATAATTTTATTATTTGGCATGACCGGTTGGGCCATCCAGGTTCTAATATGATGCGTAAAATAATTGAGAATTCACATGGACATTCAATAAAAACCAGAAGATTCTTCAATTTAAGGAATTCTCTTGTGCTGCATGTTCTCAAGACAAATTAATTATTAGACCATCAACTATTAAAGTTAGGATGGAATCCCCTGCTTTTTTGGAACGTATAGAGGGTGATATATGTGGGCCCATTCACCCTCTATGTGGACCATTCAGATATTATATGATTTTGGTAGATGCATCTACGAGATAGTCACATGTGTGCTTACTATCAACTCGCAATATGGCATTTTTGAGATTGTTGGCTCAAATAATAAAGCTAAGAGCACAATTTCCAGATTATGCAATTAAGACAATTCGTCTTGATAATACAGGTGAGTTTACATCCCAAGACATTAATTATTATTATATATCAACTGGGATAACAATTGAGCATCTGGTTGCTCATGTTGATACACAAAATGGTCTAACGGAATCGTTGATCAAACGCCTCCAATTAATTGATAGACCAATGTTTATGAGAAATGGGGACGTGCTATTTTGCATGCAGCAGCACTTGTGCGGATAAGGCCCACAAGTTATCATAAAGTCTCCCCATTACAATTAGCTTTTAGTCAGGAGCCAAATATTTCCCATCTAGAATCTTTGGTTGTGCGATATATGTTTCAATTTCTCCACCACAACGCACAAAGATGGGTCCCCAAAGAAGGTTGGGGATATATGTTGGATATGAATCTCCTTCAATTATGAAATATCTAGAGCCGATGACTGGAGATTTATTTACGGCGAGATTTTCTGATTGCCATTTTGATGAAACGGTATACCCAACATTAGGGGGACAAAATAAGCAGCTGGAAAAGGAGATAGATTGGGATGCGTTATCACTGTCTCATTTAGATCCTCGAACAAATCAATGTGAACAAGAGGTTCAAAAGATTATTCATTTGAAAAATATTGCAAATCAATTGCCAGATACATTCACTGACCTACCAAGGGTGATTAAGTCACATATTCCAGCTGCTAATGCTCCAATTCGAGTTGATATTCCGGCAGGACAATCAATTAAAGCAAATTAGTCTAAGCCACGCTTGTAACGTGGTAGACCAATCGTTTCTAAAGATAAAAATCCTCGAAGAAGAAAGGAGCAAATGATCGAAGTAATCATAACACGGAGGTAGTGGCTCATGAAGAGCCCCAAGACGTAACAAAAGATAAGACCTTAGGGGAGGTCCAGGTACCTGAAAATAATGAGAATGAAGAGATATCAATAAGTTACGTCTCAACGGGAAAAAGATGGAACCGAAATAATATTGTTATCGATAATATTTTTGCTTATAATGTTGTTGAAGTAATGCAACAAGATGAGGATCTTGAACCAAAATCTATCGATGAATGTAGACAGAGAAATGATTGGCCAAAATGGAAAGATGCTATCCAAGCATAGTTAACTTCACTTGGAAAATGTGAAGTCTTCGGACCATAGTTCGAACACCTGAAGGTATAACGCCAGTAGGGTATAAATGGGTTTTTGTGCGAATACGAAATGATAAAAATGAAGTTGTTAGATATAAACTACGACTGTGGCACAAGGATTTTCACAAAGACCTGGCATTGATTATATGGAGACATATTCTCATGTGATGGATGCGATCACGTTCAGGTATCTTATGAATCTAGCAGTGCATGAAAAACTTGATATGCGTCTAATGGATGTTGTCACAACCTATTTGAATGGCTCATTAGATAATGAAATCTTTATAAAATTTCCTGAAGGATTTAAAGTGCCTGAAGCATATAAAAGTTTTCGAGAAACTTGTTCAATAAAGTTTTAGAAATCCTTATACGGATTGAGACAATCAGGGTGCATGTGGTATAATCGCCTGAGTCAGTACCTATTGAAAGAAGGGTACAAGAATGATCCGATTTTTCCTTATGCCTTTATAAAAAGGTCCGGATCTGAATTTATTATAAGCGATGCATATGTTGATGATTTGAATATCACTGGAACTCCTGGGGAGATTTCAAAAGCATTAGACTGTTTGAAGAAAGAATTTGAAATGAAAGATCTTGGAAAGACGAGATTTTGTCTTGGTCTACAAATTGAGTATACGAAAGATGAAATTTGTGCCCATCAATCAACATACACCGAAAAGATCGTAAAGCGATTCTATATGGATAAAGAGCATCCATTGAGTACCCCAATGGTTGTAAGATCACTTGATATAAATAAAGTTCCATTCCGACCTCATGAAAATGATGTAGTACTTCTTGGTTCCGAAATACCATATCTTAGTGCAATTGGGGCGTTAATGTATCGTGCCAACAATTCTCGACCAGATATAGCTTTCTTAGTAAGCTTGTTAGCAAGATTTATCTCTTCACCAAACACAAAGACATTGGAATGGTATTAAGCATATATTCAGATACTTGCGAGGGACCATTAATATGGGTTTCTTCTATTCAAATGAATCCAAGTCAGCATTAGTTGGTTATGCAGATACAGGATATTTATCTGATCCACATAAAGCTCGATCTTAGACAGGCTACTTATTTACATGTGGAGGTACAGCCATATCATGACGTTCAATGAAACAGACAATGATTGCTACTTCTTCAAATCATGCAGAGATAATAACCATTCATGAAGCAAGCCGAGAATGTATTTGGTTAAGATCAATAACTCAAAATATTCAGGAAACATGTGGTCTTTCTTTGAAATGAAATACTCCAACAACATTGTATGAAGACAATGATGCATGTATAGCTCAACTGATAGGAGGATATATTAAAGGAGACAAAACAAAACATATTTCACTAAATTATTCACTCATGATCTTCAAAAGAATGGTGAAATAGATGTTCAACAAGTTCGTTCAAGTGATAATTTGGAGGATCTGTTTACTAAAGCATTGCCAACCTCAACATTTGAGAAGTTAATATACAAGATTGGAATGCGGCGTCTCCGAGACCTTAAATGATATGTTAATCAGGGGGAGTAAAAATATGCGTTGTACTCTTTTTTCCTTAACTAAGGTGTTGTCCCATTGAGTTTTCCTGGTAAGGTTTTTAATGAGGCATCAAGTAATGCGTTTTGCAAATAACTATGTATTTCCCACATTTTTTTTCTATTAAGCTCTTAATGATACTTTTTTTTTACGTGGCCATCCAAGGGGGCGTGTTGTAAATAGTATGTGGATGAAGCCCATGTATGAATAGTTTGTGAATGGATTTTCACTTTATGTTCATCCCTTACACTATTTTACTATATTGGCCTTTACTTTTTATGCATATAAAAGCCTATGCAGATAGCTGCTAAAGACACACCAAAATGAAGTGAAATACTCCTTCTATATGTGTTTCTTATTTATATTTTACTAAATTACTTTTATTTTATAACATTTATCATTTTTTTCCTAATTAATAAAGGTAAAAAAATAAAGAGCAATTAAAGATTACAAGAAGACCACATTTTTTCTTTTTCAATAATTGGAAATATTCCTCATTCGGATCCGTACCATCTAACCAAAAGGATTGGGTAAGCTTCAGTCAGATCACAACAAAAGGGGAACAAAGGAATGGGGAGAGAGATGTATACTAATAGAGGTAGTTCCAAAGCATTAGCAGAGAACTCTCCACCCACTCATTGTTTCCTCTTTTTCTTTTCTTCAGACAAAACGTTGCTGATCAAACTTCTTAAGGGAAATTTTGCTCTACAGCTTTGCCTTAGTCTTCCTTCTAATGGCATTTGGCAGATAGACAGGGGTGGCAAAATTGGGCTAAAAAAACTTGGCCCTGCCAAACCATCCAAAAATTAATGGGTTGTGCAGGAATTATATCTTGGATAATCTACGTGGTATTCCATTGAAAACATCAATTTACACCATATATAATTACAATACTTTTTTTTACTTTGTATACCTGCTTTATAAATTTATTTTACTATGTATACCTACTATATTCTAAAATATAATACTATGTATTTCAAATTAGAATATTGTGATATATTTGATTTGGATATTATATTCCAAATTGGAATATTGTACCATGTTTAGTTTGAATATTGCATTCCAAATTAAAAAATTATCATATGTTTGGATATTGTATTCCAACCTAGAATATTATAGTATATTTGGTTTGAATATTATATTCCAGCTTATAATACTGCAGTGTGTTTTGTTAGAATATTGTATTCCAAATTAGAATATTGTGGTGTGTTTGATTTGAATACCATATTACAAATTAAAAATATTATGATATATTATGTTTGGATATTGTATTCCAAATAAAAATATTGTAGATGTTTAATTTGAATAATACATTCCAAATTAGAATATTATAGTATTTTATTTAAATATTGTATTCTTCATTAGAATAATGTGGTATGTTTGGTTTCAGTATTGTATTGTTTATTAGAATACTAATTATGGTAAGCTAGGTTCGCGAGATTTTTCAAATTAGAATATTATGGTATATTTAGTTTGAATATTATATTTAAATTAAAATATTATGGTATGTTTAGTTTGGATATTGTACTCTTCATTAGAATATTGTGGTAAGCTAGGTTTGGATTTTTCATAGTAGAATTTTGTGGTATGTTTATTTTGAATATTATATTCCAAATTAAATTACTATTATATGTTCAGTTAGAATATTGTATACCAAATTAGAATATTGTGGTAAGGTAGATTTGGATTGTATTCCAAAGTAGAATATTGTGATATATTTTAGAATATATGGAGGTACAGTGTGTAATATTTTTGGGATATACCACGTAATTTCAAAACTTAGGTATATCATAGTAAAAAATGCACGGGGCGCCCTATTTGGTCGCCCACATTTAACCTATACCCATTTTTTTAAAACTTTTAACTTGTACCCACTTTTTAAATAATTTCAGCCCCCTTTCTCCTTCTCCTTCTTCTTCTTCTTCTTCTTCTTCTTCTTCTTTCTTCTGTTGTTGGTGCTGCTATGGAACTTCAGTTCATTGGATGATTGCCATAAATATGTTTATCAGAGCTAAAGTTCGCCAGTTACAAAACAAAAACTTCATCTCTAGAGCTGAAGTTCGCCAGTTACAAAAACAAAAATTTCAGCAATTACAAACAAAAGCTTTGCGTTAAGACGTGCACAAGTTAAACAAAAACTTCAGCAAATAGATAACAAAACTTCAGCTACTTCAGCTCTACAGCTGAAGTTCGCCAGTTACAAAAATAAAAACTTCAGCTCTAGAGCTGAAGTTTGCCAGTTACAAAATAAAAACTTCGCCAGTTACAAAAATAAAAAATTCAACAATTACAAACAAAAGCTTTGCGTTAAGACGTGCACAAGTTAAACAAAAACTTCAGCAAATAAAGAACAAAACTTCAGCTACTATGCTTAAGTTCTTCAATAACAAACAAAAACTTCAGCAAATAAAGAACAAAACTTCAGCTACTATGCTTAAGTTCTTCAATAACAAACAAAAACTTCAGCACACTTGGTTCAGCACACTTGCTACATCAGGCTCGTCTACTAGAATGCTGAAGTTTTGCGTGATTGCCTTTGCTACTTCAGCCCCGTATGCTGAAGTTATGCGAAAAAGTGGGTACACTTGCAAATTTTTTTGCAAAGCGGGCACAAGTTAAAACGTGACACAAAAAACGGGTATAGATGCAAATGAAAGTGAGTTTTACAAATGGGTATATCATGTAACTTCCCCTTATATCTTTGATTGGGCTCAGATGGGCCTGTTACACAGGTAAAAATTTCATGGGGCGCCCTATTAGGTCGCCCCCATTTAACCTATACCCATAGTTTTAAAATTATTTAACTTATACCCTAATTTTGACAACTTCAGGCGCCTCCTTCTTCCTGCTACTGTGCAAAACTTCAGTTTATTTAGTGCTGAAGTTTTTACAAATGAACTAAATAAATTCAGCATTTTCTGCTGAAGTTTTTGAAAAAGTTTTACGACAAAACTATTGAATCCAGGATAAAACTTCAGTTTCTTTAGTGCTGAAGTTTTTACAAATGAATTAAATAACTTCAGCATCTGATGAAGTTTTTGAAAAAGCTTTTATGACAAAACTAATGAATCCAGGACAAAACTTCAGTTTATTTAGTGCTGAAATTTTTACAAATGAACTAAATAACTTCAGCATTTTCTGCTGAAGTTTTTGAAAAAGCTTTACGACAAAATTATTGAATCCAAGACAAAACTTCAGCTTCTTTAGTGCTGAAGTTTTACAAATGAACTAAATAACTTCAGCATGACAAAACTGATGAATCCAGGACAAAACTTCAGCTTATTTAGTGCTGAAGTTTTTACAAATGAACTAAATAACTTCAGCATCTTCTGCTGAAGTTTTTGAAAAAGCTTTACGACAAAATTATTGAATCCAGGACAAAACTTCAGCTTCTTTAGTGCTGAAGCTTTTACAAATGAGATGCTGAAGTTTTTGAAAAAGCTTTTATGACAAAACTAATGAATCCTAGACAAAACTTCAGCTTAGATAGTGCTGAAGTTTTTCAAATGAACTAAATAACTTCAGCATCTTCTGCTGAAGTTTTTGAAAGAGCTTTACGACAAAACTATTGAATCCAGGACAAAACTTCAGCTAAAACATGCTGAAGTTCAACAAATAGAGAAAAAACAAAACTTCAGCTAGTAGAATGCTTAAGTTCAGCCGTCTACTAGAATGCTGAAGTTTGCATGATTGTCTTTGCTACTTCAGGCCCGTATGTCTGAAGTTTAGGCAAAAAGTGGGTACGCTTGCAATTTCTTTTGCAAAGCGAGTATAAGTTAAAACGTGACTCAAAAAGCGGGTATAGATGCAAATCCCCCGTTATACTGCCAGTCAGCCACTAGCCCAAATTGACTTGTAACGAAGTCCAAACTTAATTCGCGAATTAGCTTCTGCGTCCAGAGCTCCAATACACAAATATCATCCATAAAGAATTAACCCAAATAGCCACCTATATAATCGTTTAAACTAAAAATAGTCGGTGGAGGTATAGTGTATACATAATTTATGTATTATATATGTATAATTGTGTATAATGAATGTATAATCTATGTATATGGTTAGAGAAAGTAAACAATAAAAATAGCTGGCTATTTGTGTAAAGATTCCAATATCCGTCCATATTTATTGCTTAATTTTTATATTTGGTATATATATATATATTATACACATAGTGTACATGAATTATATACAATAATATTTTCGTGTTCGTCTCTTATTTGGAACTTTGAAGAGTTTTTGGAGGATTAATAGGAGACGAAAGATGGAACTTGCAAGTAGAAATATATAGTTAGAGGGAGACAATCTCGCTATAAATTAAGTGAATTTGTAATCCAAAGAATTGCCTAAAATTAATGATAGAACAAACCTTATGATTTACGGGCTTATTAGCATTCGTATACATTAACATCTTCCTCCTCAACTTTCTGGATGAAAAACGGTCACATCTACAAGATAAAATCATTAGTAAGTCAAGCATTTTCTTGTTACTCTTTCAAGTTACTATGATTTGAATTGGGAAAATGGAACTTCTACGTTAAATTTTATTTAACTTTTTTATTTTTTAAAACAAACAACATTAAGAAAGCAAGAACATATATAATACATATTATGTGTACGCAATATTTTCAAGTTAAAAGAAAATGAAAGAGATACCGATTCACCTCTGCATGGATAATACATGGAAACAGACGGTATTAACTTTATTTCCCCATTTTTCTTCAGTGCTCGATCACCGTAGAAAAAAACAGAAGTACTAAACCTGTATCAATAGAAAAACAATATAACAAACATAATGTGCGAGTGTAATTCGAAAGTCATTATGCAAAAATAGTTCAAATATTAAATCTCAGAGAACTCTTTAGAATGTTTCTGTTCTCAACAAAACTCTGATCCTTGCGCCCGATGTATAGTAATGGAAACTCATCCGATCCTTTAGAAATTGTTACGTTCTTAGAGTATCTAATTTTATTTTCGTTGTAATTTTGACTCTTTCTGGTAACTCCACTCTCTATAATTCTTCATCATGTGTTCTAGTAAAATTTTACTTTGTGGATACGAAAATTATAATTTATCTAACTTTCCGTAAAATAATCGTGCTTCTTTTATTATAATAATATTGATAGATATAGATAAATATTGATATAAATATAAATATAGATAGATATAAATATAGACTAGCCTTTATATACGTGCGCTACACATATATTTTTCATTAATCAATAAAGTAAAAGTTCTTGGGAAAGAAAATTGACGTATATTTGTAAATTTTATATATTACATTATTGTGTATATGTTTGTGACAAAATTGGCAAACTTGTGGAGAGTCGGGCGATGTGGATTTTGTATATTCCTAAACTATAGTAATTAGTTCAATTGCATGTCTACTTGATGTAGAAGAATCCCAAAGTATTTTGAATTCTGAGAGAATTTCTTGAGTTCAATTACGTGTCTATTAGACGCAGAAGACTCCCAATTAAATATTATTGAATTCTAAGATAAAACTTCTTACTACGTTTTCGCACATCCGGATAATGTTGTTATAAAGATAATTTAATTTTAGAAAGCATAAAAGTCGATTAATATTTTGAGATACTTTCGCCGTTCGATATTAAGCGTTTTAATTGATAGTAGCCTATATTATGCGATGTAGATGTTATTTATGCTCTAAGTTAACCATACTTTATTGATGTTTTAAGTGCTAAAGGATAACAAAATGCTCTAATTAAGGTTTTTTGTGCTTTGCAGGAGTTACTTCGGAGTTGAAAGATAATATGGAGTGTTTTGGAGTCAAATATATAGATACAAGGCCAAACGAGAAGAGTCCAGATGAAAATGAGCAAGAAAAGGCTAGAAAAACTGGACAATAGTCCACCGCGACCGCGGCTGGAACACGTGGACAAAGGAGAAAAACAAAATTGGCGTAATCCACCGCGGTCGCGCCGCGGTTGGCTCGCGGCCACGGGCGACCTGGAATAGCCAGAAAAACTTAGGGACTTAAGTGCAAAATGTGGAAAACTTATCCTAACCCTATATAAACTCAACAAACTCGCCCAAGTCAAGGTTAAGCTTGTTTTAGACTTATTTTGGAGGCAAGAACAAATGGGAGGAAGATCAAGACACATTAGAGTTTTCATTCTTCTTCTTTTATCATTATTTTGAGAATCATGAATTATTTTATTTCTTTATCTTGTTTTATTATAAGTAGCTAATCATTTAGTCTAAGGTTTTGATGCAACCTGTTGAAGGATGAAACTCTTTCTATGTTAATATAGATTTGCCAAGTTTAATCTCTATTTGCTCAACTATGTTCTTGTTGTAGTTAATTGAAAGGATCCGCAATTAGCTGTGCCTATTTAGTATGTATTACTAGGGAGAGAGTGCATATTTTGGTAGTCGTTGAACATCATCACTCATGCCGTATGTGAGGAATCAATAACATAGGATTTAAAGGTGGGATTAGGGATAACGAAACCTTGGGTAGGATCTAAGTGAGTTGTAATAAAAGTCAGCTAGCGTAACTCGGGAGAGTATGTCTAGTAAATTATCGTAATTACTCGAGAGAGATTTACGGTAGGAAGAGTGTTTATGATCGATAGAGACGATTAGGCGAATTTATATGAAACATAGCAGGAAAGGATTCCGTCAATAGGGAAAATCATAACCTTAGATCCTTCTCATTATTGTTTACAACTCATTCTCAGTTAGCTCTTAGTTAATCTAGTTTCATAAAGTAATAGTTAGTAGCAAAACAACCAATTATTATTCAAAATATCTTGGAAGTTGAGTGCGTGGAATTGAGTGTGTCTGATAACTGTGATTGGTAGGTTAATTCCCTGTGAGATTCGACTCTGGTCTTAATACCCGGAATATACCGCTTAGTCCTTTTTATAAGGCATAGTTGGGCGTGATCAAATTTTGGCGCAGTTGCCGAGGAATTAACGGTGTTATCAATTACAGTTGAAAGAAGTACAAAAATTCTTAGTGTCGTCAATTTTCTTTATTTTCAATCAATACATTGAATTTTAACGTTTGCAAACTTGGTTGTTACATGTGTATGCCTAGAAAATTATCGAGAACTGGTGAAGTGTTTGAAGCATTATCAGATCCCGAAAAAGTTTTCAAGGCCTTGAATCGGGCCAACCGGAAAAGCAAACAACAAAACTCAACTGAACAACTTGAACCGGACATGGCAGATCTGTTGAACAATAGAAATATTGGGGATGGCGTGGAAGACCCAAATGTGCAGGTAGTGGAGCCTCTTATGCCAGAGGCTACTTTATATGATTGGGCACAACCCATGGCAGACAATTTGGCCACAACGATAGTAGTCCCGCAGATACATGCAGATTCATTCTAAATCACAAACAATATGATGCATATGTTGCAAAACAAGGGACTATTCTCGGGGTCATACATTGAAGATCCCCAACAGCACTTGAAGAATTTCATGTCAATATGTCAAACACAAAGACAGCTCAACGTGACTCCAGAAGCAATAAGGATGTTGTTGTTTCCATTCTCTGTGATAGGAGCAGCCTAGACTTGGTTAAATTCACTCCCCATCAATTCCATAAATACTTTGGAGGAGTTGGTCAAACAATTTGTGAACAAATTTCATTCACTCAACAAGACTGCTCAACAAATTGATGAGATCTTGAGATTCAGACAAGAACCAACAGAAACATAGCAAGAGACGTGGCAATGATTTAAAGGGTTGTTGGTTGTACGTCCACACCATGGTATTCCTGAGCAGATGTTGGGGCAGAGATTTACATGGGTCTGGTAGATAGTGTAAAAGCTAATGTTGATGCTTCAGCTGGTGGTGCATTCCTGAGTAAAACGTTCAGAGAGAGCAAGATCTTGCTCTACAAGATGTCCCATAACTCAGTGTGGACAAAAAAAAGGTACCCATCACTCATGTGGTCCACTCAGTGGCGTTAGATCCAGCTAACTCTCTTGCTGAAAATATGGCCACATTAATGACACAAATGAGCATCCTCAGCAAAAAGGTGGAAGAGTCAGGTCAGAAACAACATGTGCATATAGTTGATACAACCAATGGGGGCTTTTATACATCTTGCATCAGTCAACCAGTTGGTAACCAGTGGAGAGCAGAGGGGGATCACCAACACTAACCTGAGGACATGAATTATATGTCCAACTATGAGGGTCAGAGACCAGGTGGTCAGAATTGGGGGCAGCAGAATCAGCAATACAGGCTAGCCCAGCAGCAGCATAATCACGGTAACACGGGGGCCATGCGACCACAGGATAATATGGCACCTTACCAAAGGCCACAAGGCTATCACAACCAGAATCAGCAGCAGGGGTATCATCCACCTCAACAACAACATAATGGGAGACATGAAGACGGGTTCGCTAGGCTCGAGGCAATGATGCAGCAGGTGATTGGGTCTAATGCAAAAATAAGTGAAAGAGTAGATTCACACGAGTCAGCTATCAAAAATATTGAGGTCCAAATGGGTTAGATTTCGATGTCACTAAATCATCGTCCTCATGGGACTTTATCTGCAGACACTCAGGTAAATCCAAAAGGTCATGTCCCGAAGCAGCTGATGGTAGGGGGTCTACGTAATGGTAGAGACCTAGATTTGGAGAAAGAGAGGACTCGACAAAGTAGGCCTGTTAAGACACTTGTGCCAGTGCCCACTGAGTTAGATGACTCAGCAGGATTGACTGAGGTGACAGTGCAGCATGCACAGGAAGATGCCAGCGAACAAAATGAGGCTGAGAAAAAAGCTGAGACAACACAGGAACCAGTATTGGGGGCAACGCCTGAAAAAGAGAAAGCCCAAATCACAGGGAAAAAGAGACCTCTAGCACCATTCCCACAGAGACTAGCCAAATATCAAAAAGATGAGCAGTACAAGAAGTTCTTGGACATGTTGAAACAAATTCAAGTAAATATTCCATTGATTGATGCTTTAAAATAAATGCCTGGTTATACAAAAATGATGAAGGACTTGATTTCTCGCAAGTTTGATTTCCAAGACTTGTCCACAGTGACTCTAACTCAGACATGCAGTGTTGTAGTAACAAGACCCATTGCTGAGAAATTTTCAAACCCAGGGAGTTTCACAATTCCTTGCACCATAGGTAACTTTGCTTTTTCCAAGGCACTATGTGATTTAGGGGAAAGCATAAATCTTATGCCCCTAGATATCTATAAAAGGCTTAGGAATAGACGAGCTAGACCCACGTATATGTTGCTGCAGCTGGCTGACAGAACTGTAAAGAGGCCCTCAGGTATTCTTGATGATGTGTTGGTACAGGTAAGGAAATTTGTGTTCCCTGCAGACTTTGTAATTTTGGACTACAGGGTGGATAAGGAAATTCCCATAATTTTAGGAAGGCCATTCTTGGCCACGGGGTGAGCTCTGATTGACTGCAAAACTGGAGAGCTCAAGATGAGGTCAAATGATGAAGAGATATCGTTCAAAGTGCAAAAATCTATGAGGCGACCAAGTGAATTCGCCAATTGTTCTTTAATTGATGCCGTGGATGTAATCCTGGAAGAGGATGATGAGACCTTAAACATAGAGGACCCTCTAGCTGCATGTCTGATGAATTTAGATGAGGTGAATGGTGAAGAATTGGCGGAATGGGTGCTTTCTCTTGAGGGCAAAGGTTTTTGGAAGAGATCACTCGAATTCGAGCCCCTACACTTAGAGAAAAGGGAAACTCCTCTATCCAAGCAATCCATAGAAGAACCACCAAAGCTGGAGTTGAAGCCACTGCCCGCCCATCTCAGATATGCATTTTTAGGACCTAAATCCACATTACCTGTTATTATCTCATCTAGTTTGTTCGATGTGCAGGCAAAACAAATTTTGCAGGTACTGATAAAGTGCAAGACTGCCATTGGGTAGACCATGGAAGATATTAAGGGTATTAGCCCGGTATTTTGTATGCATAAAATTCTGGTGGAAGACGGGCACAAACCTTCCAGAGAACACCAAAGAAGTCTAAACCCCAATATGAAGGAAGTGGTGAAGAAAGAAGTCATTAAGTGAATAGATGTGGGAATCATCTTCCCCATCTCTAACACAACTGGTTAGCCCAGTGCAGTGTGTTCCTAAGAAGGGTGGAATGACGGTGGTGAAAAATGATAAAAATGAACTTATCTCTAGACGAACCGTCAGAGGATGGAGAATTTGCATGGATTACAGGAAGCACAACTTAGCCACCCGGAAAGACCACTTCCCACTTCCCTTCATTGATCAGATGCTTGACAGACTAGCAGGGAGGTCCTACTTCTATTTTCTGGATGGGTACTCAGAATACAATCAGATCTCCATCGCACCAGAGGGCAGAGAGAAGACCCCATTCACATGCCCTTGTGGGATCTTTGCTTTCCGGAGGATGCCCTTTGGCCTATGCAACACACCCGCCACATTCCAAAGGTGCATGATGGTCATATTCACAGACATGGTAGAAGACATAATGGAGGTGTTCATTGATGATTTCTTAGTGGTGGGAAACTCATTCGATGAGTTCCTTAAAAATCTGATCAGAGTATTGAAAAGGTGCATTGAGACTAACCTGGTACTTAATTGGGATAAGTGCCATTTCATGGTACAAGAAGGTATAGTCTTGGGACACCTATTACCAAGAAAGGGCATTAAGGTGGATCGTGCGAAAGTTGATGTGATAGCAAAGCTTCAACCTCCCACATCAGTCAAAGAAATCAGGAGCTTCCTCGGGCATGCTAGTTTTTACCGGAGATTCATAAAGGTTTTTTCAAAAATTGCTAACCCTCTGTGTAAATTTCTAGAAAAGGTTAACCCCTTTGTTTTTCTGATGATTGCAGGGCAGCATTCGAGGAATTGAATAAGAAGCTAGTCACAACACCCATCATTGTTGCCCCCGACTGGGAGCAACCATTCGAGCTAACGTGTGACGCGAGTGACTATGCAGTGGGATCAGTGTTAGGACAGCGGAAGGATAAAATAATGCACCCAATTTACTACGCAAGTAGAACGTTGAATGGAGCGCAGCTGAACTACACTGTAATGGAGAAAGAGATGCTGGTAGTAATGTTCGCATTTGACAAGTTTAGATCGTACCTGATTGGCTCAATGGTAATTGTATATACTGATCATGCTGATCTCAGTACCTGATCGAAAAGAAGGAGTCAAAATTGTGCCTGATTCGTTGGGTGTTGCTGTGCAAAAGTTCGACTTGGAAATCCATGACCATAAGGCACGGAAAATCAGGTCGCTGATCAATTATCGCGACTGGAAGGAGCTGAAAAGTCAGTTGAGGTAGAGGATATTCTGGAAACCTTTCCAGACGAGCAGCTACTCGCCACAAGCCTTGAGGAAGTGCCATGGTATGCAGATATTGCAAACTACTTGGCAAGCGGTATAGTTCCTCTATGACTTTTCCTCTGTCCAAAAGAAATTTTTTTACCGTGATTGCCGCATGTATTACTAGGATGAACCTTATCTGTTTCGGATTTTTGTTGATAATATGATCCGGAGGTGTGTCCCCGAGATAGGTCAATCTTCTTTTTTGCAGGCATGTCACGCATCGGCATATGGCAGACATTTTGGAGGAGTAAGGACGGGCGCAAAAGTTCTAGAAGCTGGGTTCTACTGGCCAACTGTGTTTAAGGATGCACATCCATGCGTCAAGGGTTGTGATGAATGTCAGGGAACCGGGAACATTTCCCGTCGCCATGAGATTCCCATGAACCCAATTCAGGAGGTTGAAGTGTTCGATGTTCTGGGAATAGACTTCATGGGTCCCTTCGTTAGTTCCTATGGCAATAAGTACATTCTTGTTGCTGTAGATTATGTTTCCAAATGGGCGGAAGCTGCAACACTCCCCACCAAATGATGCAAGGGTGGTGATTGGGTTTTTGAAGAAGAATATATTCACCCGTTTCGGGACCCCAACAGCCATAATCAGTGACAGAGGCACTCACTTCTGCAATCGAGCCTTTGAGAAATTGCTGGCGAAATACGATGTACGCCACAAAATAGCAACTCCATACCATCCTCAGACTAGTGGGCATGTCGAAGTATCAAATAGAGAGATAAAGAGTGTGTTGACCAAAACTGTGAATGCTACAAGAGCAGATTGGGCAAAAAAATTAAATGACGCACTTTGGGCCTATAGAACTGCTTTCAAAACACCAATTGGCATGTCGCCATACAATTTGGTGTTTGGAAGGGCCTGTCACTTTCCAATGGAGTTAGAACATAGAGCTTGGTGGGCGCTGAGACAACTGAATTTAGACATAGAAGCTGCGGGAACGAATAGAGTCACGGAATTGCACGAACTGGATGAGTTCTGTTACCTTGCTTTTGAAAGCACAAGGTTATACAAAGAAAGAATGAAGAGGCTGCACGACAAGAATATTGTTGAACTGAATTTCAAAACCAGAGACATGGTGTTGCTGTATAATTCAAGATTAAGGCTATTTCTGGGTAAACTCAAGTCACGATGGTCTGGGCCATTTCGTATGGTTGAAGTGCTCCCTTCGGTTGCTACAGAGATAGCCTCAGAAAATAACTCTCACACATTTAGAGTCAATGGGCACAGTTTGAAACCATATGTGGGAATGGAGGAAGTCAAGGATATGTCAGTGATTCATTTGACTGAGCCCCAGAGGTCGAGCGAGCCTTAAATACGCTCATATGTGTCATGCCGCGACGTTAAATCAAGCGCTTCTTGGGAGGCAACCCATGTTTTCTTTTGTTTTTCCCTTTCGCTTTGTTGTTGTACTTACTGTGTATGATATTAACCCAGTTATTAGTGTACAGGGGAATATTGGTGCATATTTGCAAGAACCAACTTCGGAAAGGTAAAAAACGTGATAAAAAAAAATAAATTCTGGAAGTACGTCACTGCAACCGCGGTTGGACCGAGGTGGAATGCACCAGTTCTATCTTGGGTTCACCACGACCGCAGTCGGGGCGCAGACTAACCGTGGTGGAATACACTTGTTCTGCCGCGTTCCACCGCAACTGCGGACCGACCGCGGTGGATTAATGCCTTTCTGCCGACGCCCAGGTAAGTAACATTTTTTTTTATATTTGTTTTTTCTTTTTTCCAATCTAATTAAACCTAAACCTACCCTTTATCCCCCCC